>DWNE01001241.1:0-22883 GCA_018249875.1 Cecropterus toxeus | reverse complement strand
GATAGGTTGAGTTCGGAGGGCGAAGCCCTCCGCAAAGCAAAAGAAATAATAGTTCAAAAGTAAATTTTGGTTGGGTTAGGTTAGGTTAGACTGTTTTATCGGACGAATAATTAAATTTATTCATCCGGTTAGCGGACGACTAGCAACAGCCATCTTAATAATGCTGTTACTAATTATATTGTAACACAGAAATTTATGAAAATGGATGGATATTTCTAATACTTGCAAAAAATACTAATTCAATTAGGATGAAATTTGGCACGCATTTAATTCATACGCAGGATCCTTTATATCGCAGTAAACAAAACCCAAGCAGACGACGCAGCGATAAATGACTAGTCAGATACGAAAGATCACAAAATACCATTATTCCATTCTTAAACTACAACGTAATATCTTCAAAAACATTTAAACAAAAAACCCGACTGCTTAAAACATTTTTTAAATTTTAAATATGAGTTTTGTACAATAGTCAAGTTAAAGTATTACAATACATCTATTTTTAAATTGGTCTATTTACTAGCTTTTATTTGATACCCATATTGTCGTAATAGTAAAAAAATCGTCCCTCCTCCTCTTTTTCCTCTATTTGCAGTCGCTATTTTAAAAAAATAGCATATGACACTACGCAAACTGAGACGATTCTAATGATATGTCATAATCCGTCAAGCCGTTTGGGTTGTAGCGCGTGCAAAAATAAATAGACATACATACAAACAACCATACATACATACGCTCGATAAACATTTCCCTCCTGAAGCAGTCGGGTAAATAATTATAGTTTTTTTTTATTAAATAAAGGACTTGATATAGCACTTCCATATTTTATAGGTGTTTTAGTATGGACGTTTTGGGTGCACGTCATTTACGGTCAACACCGATAACCAACAATCATGAACGTACAGTAAACACCTCGTTACAAAGTCACAATGGGTGTTTCAAACAAACATTACAGGGAATTAATCATTTGTTAATGGGCTCCATTACGCCGCCCGGCTACACCTGGGACTGCGTACATGTTCATATGTTAGATGTAGGCACCTTGAGAATTGAAAACGGAGGACATAAGGAAGAAAATTACCTACAATTTAATTTATAGGAAAAATTGTGTCAGGAAACGTCGTGTTTACTCTCTTTTCGGCAGTTTTTGGTTCACATTTTTCGATGAATCGAGTGTTTTTAAGTATTAATTTTTAATACATTCATTCGTGTAGATCATGAAAACGTTGTATATACTAAGTACACCGTATGAATGCCGATATTTCAATTTTTGTAATAAAACAGGATTTTACCTCAAATCGATCACAGATACTTTACGACGCCCAGGCCTAAGATTGATCACCTTATTAACTTAATAGCTTATAAGCAGCATTATGATTTAGAAACCTAAAGAAATCTTAGATGTAGTGTTACAATAAGTATACCTAGGAAAAAAGGTAACTTTTTGGGATTTATCCGGCTGATTTTAGTTATTTAATGGTAACCCTACTCTAAGTCTGGTTTCAACTCTCTTTGTGCTATAAATTTGCTTGAAGCAGGCTTAATCTGCAAAAACATGTTCCACACAAAATAATCTTGGCATATTGTGGAACCCTTAAGTAAGCGGTTTAGGATTAAGCTTTTTAAAATTTAATTATAGCACATTTGTTAAAAGATATGTTTGCAAGTAATTTTCATTTATGTGACTATATGAAGTGGCAAACGATCATTCATTAGCCAGTTGGGAAGTGGTAACTGCCCATAAATAACTATAATCTACATAAGGTAAAGTGTTACTCGTTGTTCACGGATGAGTTGTCTTCAGAATTAATTTGGAATACTTCTAATTTCTGAAGTGGAACTTCTTTAGCGTCGTTGTAAAATGACGAAGAAATAAAAATGAATACAAAAGCAGTTGTCAGCGCTACAACTAGATGGCGTTGATGGTTTTACTTCGTAGCTTGTATAAGAGGTCAACTTTCGTATAAATATACGAAATAAGATGTCGGAGTATGAGCTGCAGCGATTAGTTAATCGATTTTGTACTCGTAGTAAGGGTAGTCATATTCTAATAACTTTTTAATTATATATAAAAATAAAATATGCGTGTAGAAATAAAAGTACTATAATGTGATATAATTGCGTTGAAATAAATATCACGTTTAGAAATGACACGGCCAAAAAAACTCATTAAAACTTTGAGGCCAATTCGTGTCTTTCGGTAACATTAAAATTGGTTTCATAAATTATTATTTGTGGCTTTTGTTCTAAGTACATTATAACTGAAGCGTTTATAAAAGTTGTTTTTATTACCCCGATATTGGGTGCGATTTAGTAGATTATGTATACTTTGTCATTAGTATGATTATCGTCATTTTATTTTATTTGATGGTTCTATTACTGCGTACGTCATTTATCTTACGGAAAAATCTTAACTGAAACCCATGGGCTCCAATCGATCGCAATATATACCCCCTCCCCTCGTGTGACTGACTCTGAATACACTGCTACCAATAAATCCTAAGATTGTCAACCCATCAATTTTTGTCCTACTGCTGGGCACGGGTCTTCCCTCAGAATAAGAGTTTTAGGCCATATCCACCGCGCTGGCGAAGTGCGAATTGGCAGACTTTACACACATTTGAGAATTCTGTTTTTTAAGCAGCTCTTTATATATCTTCTATAAAGCTATAACAGAAATACATAAAAACATAATCGATTAAAATTTCAATTTTTTAACTGTCATGGTCATGAGAATATGGACAATAAGAAGATGGAAAGCGGAATCCTAGTACTAAAGTTGAGTACAGGACCCTAAAAAGCTATAATCATCTTTTCTCTCAACGTGATTCCATTTACGTAACTGACAGAATTCGTAAATATCAAAATATATTATTTGAAAGGATAACACCGGACCCAAACAGCGCTCTTGTGATATACAAAAAGATATTACCCACTTTATGTAACAAAACACCATATCTTTTTACAGGCGCCGCCTAAATAGAGTCATATAGAAACCACGTGTCATTAACTCCGCCGTCTAGATTGATATCGAGGCGCGGGTTCGAACCCATCTCGGGGAAAGGAAAATTGAGATATAAAACGCGAGATAAAGAACGCGCTTTAGCGTCGATTTCCAAGAAGTATGATTTGCGACTCGCCTGACCGTTTTTCGTTATATAAAAACGCAAAAGTTCGAATAAATGAGGTAGCTTCTTAAAAAATATCAAGATCTTATTTAAATTTGTTGAAAAGGATTGTAGCGTGGGAACATGAAAAATTACATGCTTAATAATGAGACTGTATGACCCCGAATGTAACCTAAGTGTATTTGTAAATGTAAACAACATTGATATTGAATTGTTGCTGTTGAACTGTTTCCATTACTTGCTGAAAATAAACTTTGATTAATTTCTCCTAACATGCCAAGAAAATTTTGCCTTAAAGACCAATTTTGCGATTTACTAATGATTTCGTAAACTTATCAACTTATCCGACTAAATCGCAAGTTTCAGTCGCAAATCTGGAAAACCACCATAGAAAGTCGAAGTCCCTCGATCATGTAAAGCAGTTTTTTGTCAGAATTAAAAGGGTTTGACTCAATTGACCATGATGATACAACACAATGTAGCGTAATCGGTATGCGTTTAGGGTTCAAGTCCTTACAAATTAGGTAGTTGTCTATTTAGTTTAGGAAGATTGTTTTTCTTTTTTTTAAAGATGTGATAGGTATTGTAGCAAACGAACGTTTGAACGTACGAATGTATACATTTTATTAAACTTAATTACAATACGACTAACCCTGTATGCGCCGCAGATATTTAAAAAAATGGAATAAGTAACATTGGATGTTCCTGTTTGAAAATTTTTGTGCCTATTTTAAATCACAGCATACCAAACCTATTTTTTTTTAAATGGAATTATATACGATATATATTTTAGATGACGACATAATTAGCATAATTGCTCTATTAATATTAATTCTTATTACAGCTTTAAAACGCTTTATTTACACTAATTTCTAGATTTTTAATAAAATTTCGGTTCGTAGAATTTCCATAATTCTATTTTAATTACTTAACTACGCCAGTCTAGGACTTAAATAATACGCCTAGTGAAAATAAAATAATTAAAATATTCATGTTTTACGTTTCAAAATAGATACATTCGTAATAAAAGTGATTCAGCTTAGTAAATATTTGTCTCTTTTCATCCTATTAGATAAAATTACTATTTTATCTACTATTTCCCTTTAAGTTCACACCTCCATAATTTGAGATTGTTTAATAAGCAAACACTTTGTTATATCGTTTTAAAGCAATTGATGTCTATTTTTGGCGTAAAATGTTTTCCTCGACATAATCGGGTCAATTTTGAGTGCAAAGGCTATTAGTCTACTCAGTTTTGGGACGCTGTGGACAAAGTTACGTTGCGGAAAGGCAGAAGTAATTACTGTAACGGTGCCAAAGGTTGCCTTTCTGTCACGAACTGCGGGTCAGTGGGTTAGCTGGAACTAGGGTTGCCAACATTATGTCGAGAAATATAATATTTTTCAAAATAAGCTACAAAGATATAGTAAACACAAAACATATAGTATTTTATGCATAAAATATACAATATACACTAAAATATACTTATTACCCGACCGCGGCAAAAGGAGGGTAATGTTTTTCGAGCGTATGTATGTATCTTTGTATGTGTGTCCATTTCTTTGGCACGCGCTACAGCCCAAACGGCTTGACGGATTGTGACGTATGACAATCATTAGAACCATCGCAGTTTGCATAGTGACATGGGCTACATAGTTTTTAAAAATTGCGGCGGAAATAGAGTAAAAAGGGGGGAAGGGACGATTTTTTACTCTTACGACAATATGGGTATCAAATGAAAGATAGTAAATAGACTTGTCTAAAAATATGTATATTGTTATACTTTTGCTGTACTATTTTGACAAAAACTCATTGAAGCGTTGAATTTAATATGTATATCTTTAAGAACAAAAAAATCGTTTCAAGCAGTCGGGTTATTTGTTTTAATGTTTTTAACGATGTTACTGGTTCTCAAATTTCAAAATAAGGTATGAAGTTATAGTACAGTAGAGCTTGTTTGTTTGAACGCGCGAAATCTCAGGAACTAATGGTTCGAATTGAAAAAAATATTTTTGTGATGAATAGTAAATTTCTCATGAAAGGCTTTAGGCTGTATAACATCACTCTATGTTTGTTTTTCATAGACTGTTCTCTAATAAACGCGGATGAAACTGCGAGTCACAGCTAGTTTACTATATATGCGAGTACATAAAACGTAAGTGTTAGAAAAATGAAGAAATTAAATCTAGCCTCGTTAGTCTCCAGCCTAAGGTAGGTGTGGAACGGCCTAGATTTATAGCTGAGTTTTCGTTCGCGGCTCCTTCAAGCATTTAGGGATCACACGCTCTAAATGTTGCAATTTGAATGTAAATGCAGGTGTATTCTATGAGCTTTTGGTATACAAATTTGAAAATAATATTTCATACGGCATAATACTACGTGTTTTGCTGTGAGTATAAATATTTACTGAGTTATAGGAGAGAAGAGAGAAGAGATAAAAGAGTTTAGTTATATTAAAATATATATTTATATGCATGGTGACGTCCATTTTTTACTCGTGTAAAATAATCTGCGTTCTCATTGTCATAAACAAGCACCCAGATTCAAAACAGACATCTGAATTCATAATCTAAATGTCGTCCTGTAGCATTGTGTCGAAGTAGCATGTAGTGTCTGTATGTCCAAGTACACGAGCATGCAGTTCACCTGTAAGTGGTCACTGCCACCCACGGACATCTATCTGCAACTTCATTTTTTTCTCTGGGCCGTAAATTTCGCAGATTTTTAACAATCCTCCCATTTTAAATTTACGGTAAAACCAGGTGTACACATTTACTCAGACCCTTTAGTCATTGAAGGTAAATTATAATTAAAAATTTTACCCACTTATTGTATTTGGTCAAGTTTTGCGGTTATTTTCATTCAACACTCGAACGGTTTACTGGCTAATAACCAAACAATTACTCATTGGAGAGCTCTGAATTACTTGATATGTGACGCATCTAGACGTTAGAGCTTCGGCTAATCGTGTTAATTTTCAAAACACTTGATCAAAGCGGCTCGCTCATTTGTTTGTTTAAAATTTGTTGAATAGAAAGCGTTGAATTGTGGTGAAGACGTATTAGAAATGACATATCAGACCGCTGTTGGCCACAGGTTTCTTCTTACACTTAGTAAGGTTTAGGTTAGGTTAGTATATATATTACACTATGCTAGGTTAGGCTAGAACACATCGTTGAGAATGATATGAAAAAGCTGCAATTTTTTGTAGGGTAAATAAATTAGTAACGCTTTCTTCGCTCAAAGCACCTGGACCCAGAGCAGTTTAAATTTATAGTTCAGATATTTGTGTGGCCGAGAATCAATCCGGAACACAATTCGAGTCAGATCAGTATGAGGACCGCTCCGCCACGCGGATCGTCAAAGTATATTACCACCACAATTAATTTTAGCACTTCTTATATTTCAGTGGAAGCGCGTGGTTGCCGGTTCATTTTCGTATGAGGTAACCATCTTAATTTATGGGGGAAGTAACGCAACTGACTTCAGATAGAACCTCTCTTGTATATAATGTTACAGATGTCCATGGGCGGCAGTGACCACACCATAAAATTACTAGATGTGCCACGCAGTTTCACTCGCGTTTATTAGAGAACAATCTATGAAATACAAACAAACATAGCGTGATGTTATTAGCCTAAAGCCTCCCGCGATAAATTTACAATTCAACACAAAAAGATTTTTTCAATTCAAACCAGTAGTTCCTCAGATTAGCGCGTTCAACCAAACAAACTCTACTGCTTTATAATATTAAGTATAGATGTAAAATATGACTATACCTTCGGTTGCTTCTACCAAAAAGATCGATTGCGTGAGTCAATTGAAGTTACGTTATAATTCATTGTATATTCTATGCGCATTTTTGTGCATAACATCTTTTTATACCTCTTTGTATGTACAAGTATAATTTATACACTTTTTTCCGCCTCTATTGTGTCCTATCGAATAGAAGCCTCGTAAGATATCATCATTATAATATTCACTACGTGTCTCTTTCATGTTAAGCACGATTTAAATAGCAAAAAAGTTGAATGAATATATATTTTGATACAAGAATGACTTTCTGCATTCTTATGGACAGTTACGTTTGGCTTTATAGCTTCGAAACTCGTGTAAGAATAGGTTTAATTTGAATATAGTTAGATCTAAAAGCGGAGTAGATAATAATCGAAATTTTTGGTATGTAATTATTTAATAGTTAACTAGTAACATCGTCAAAAATATTAAAAAAATCGACTGCTTAAAACGAAATTTTCGTTCATAATGACATATTTAAAACTAAATTTTTGTTCATTATGACATATTTAAAACTAATTTTTTTGTTCATAACGCTTATATGAGATTTTGTCACATTTATATTTTCTGAATTAGTTTATTAAATAGACCAATTTATATTTATTTATTAGCTTTCATTTGATACACATATTGTTGTAATAGTAAAAAAAACATCCTCTCTTTCCCTTTTTCCTCTATTTCCAGGCGCCATTTTTAAAAATTATATAGCCTATGTCACTATTTAAACTGAGACGATTCCAATGATATATCATACGTCACAATCCGTCAAGCCGTTTGGGCTGTAGCGCGTGCCAAAGAAATGGAAATGAATACTAACAAACATACATACATACGCTCGAAAACCATTACCGTCCTTCTGACGCAGTCGGGTAAATAGCGTTGTTGGCGAACTTGTAACCATACACCCGGTCGGGAACAGGGACTTATCCCTGTTCCCGACCGAGTGTATAGACCCAGACAGAAAAAATAATGAATAATTAACTCAGATTTCTGCTCTGGGCATTTGTGTGTTCATCTTTGTGTGTGTTCATTGCAATCACGACACAACAAAAATAATAGTGTGAGGCAATGAGTGTAGACAGCGTTATATAAAAAGTCAATATCAAACTTCAGAACGTTTACCTTAAGAACTTACCTTCAAAAACAACAACGTACACTTTGTAATTTGTAAATGTTACTGTTTTAGTTTCCTAATAGGTAAAGAGTACAAGAATAGAACCACAATAAACACAACTCACCTGAACTCCTCGCCTCAACTTGCAGTCTGTTGTCCACGAAAATTGCCACTAATAACAAACACAGTACAGTTTTGAACCAACTACAGCGCCATCGTCCCCTCGCGAATCTGCCATTACACCTCGCGTTCCCACTATCACTATCAGTCGTATTTTCAACATTATTGTCTAACTCTAAACCGTACATACTATTATTGCTAAACACTTCCTCGTCTTCGCCTCCATTCCTTTCTATAACACTATTATCGTCTATGCCCCCTCTGTCCTCTAACAGTGATTTAAGATCTAGTAGACTCTTCCGTTTAGTTAAAACTGTGTTCTCTAAAGGGTCTAAGGGCTGGGTTGATTCCCCAATCATGGTTGGTTCGTGGTTGTGGGTGGTGTTAAAGAGATTCTTCATTTGTGCTCTGGTCAAATTGTCCCATCATCTTGGAGTTGCATCTGAAACAATTAAATTATTTTATTAATCACCTTATCTCGAGATTCAACCACAATATTATTGGATATAATTATGGATTTAATTCAAGACATTATTTACATCTCATATAATTACTAGCGGCCAAATTCGTAGTATTTTTTTGTATGCAATAGCATAAATAATTCTCAACAGAAATAATGAACTAACATCGAACGAGGAAAACGTAAAATGACGGAAATACCTACTCTGCTCCTTTTAAAATGGATTTACCTTAAATTTGCCGCTACCAGAAAGGTGAAAACCTAACAACTTAATAGGGTAAACGTTGTTATACCCGACCGCCATAAATTCGCTATTCCGCAAAAAGATGACGATATTGGTGCGAAAATAAGTGCAAAACACGATGTCGGGAATCTAATAAGCAATTCATCAGATGTGACAGTGTGTGTTATCCTGTTCGGACGAGTGGGGGGTGGGGAGGACGCTGAAGACACCTGCGTCCCACTGTTAGAGATAAAAGAGGAGTAAGATGAACTCGTTCTAAAGCCGGATTAACGATCAGGTCTAGACTCGCACTAATGAGGTTTAGTCGAGTACTCGTTATTTTTGATCGATAGTGGTGGAAAGTGTTTGAACGGGGCTAGAGCCACCATTACTTCCACGACAATCCGTTGAGAACAAGCTGTTACTTTGTTTGTGTATCGGTTTTGTCACGAGCTCTGTGTCAGGTACAGTTAGTTTATAAAGATGATATGAATGAAAATTCCTTACAACATCATCTTACACGAATGCAATATTTACACATATATGTTGGATTTGTTGATATTATATCAAGTATTATTTAGAACACAACTTATGAGGACTAAAATAGAAACAATGTTATACACAAAAAGTAAGATAAATAACCATCCTTCAATCGTTAGATGATTTTAATTTTAAAAATTTGAAAAAAAAAATAGCTGTATTTTAATTACGTATGTATATGTCATATTATATTCGTATATTACTAAAATCCTTTATTCTATTCACACGTTACGTCTTCAAAAACGCTACTATCACCATTTTTCTATCCGTTTTTCAACAGCAATACATTCCGCTCGCTTGCTATTCCGTGTTTTTGCAACGAAACTCGAACAAAGGATCGAAAAATGATTTTTGCCTTTACTGTAGTGACTTCATCGCAATTTCGTTTCGAAATTGAAACGCTCTGTTTGGGGGTATCAGAAAACAAGTAGCACAAGTTTTTGCACTCCAATCGGGATGCATACACGAATTGGACCGGCTATCAGGCCCAGGTGCGGGCTAGCGCTCTAGCTGTCTCATTAATCTCCCCAAACCATTCTTATCCAGCCACATTAGTTGGTCGAGTGCGAGCCGGGAAAACAGGAACCTAGCACTCCTTGGAACGTGGCTGACGTTTTAAAAGCACAAATATAAATCTGCAACGCTCTTCAAGATTTAAAAGCTTTGAAATTTATCATGATCAGCGGAGAAGCCTTGCATTTATACTTGTACTGCTTACAAATTTACTATCGTGGTATGTGGATTAAACTGATATATAAGGTTTAAAATGCTAAGTTATTTCCGTTTGATTGACTAAAAATTGCAATTAAATAGATAGTATACTGAGAAGCATAATAATAATAAAACATATTATATAATAAGGATAAAAAATAATATGTAGACTATGAGATGCAATCTAAGATATAAAGGCAAAACCTGTACAAATTAAATAGAAAGGTTTTTCTTTAACAGTCACATTACAAAAGATAGGGAAATATTTGTATCAATATCAGTATTTTACAAATCAAATCGAATGGAAACGAAAGGGTCCAACCCGAGATCAAGATCACGTATCAACTATATTTCCATGCCTAACGACCAAAGGAATTGTTCGTTCTTGTCACAGGATAAAGTAGGGGTCCGGCGAAGATCGTAACTGAAAATTGTTTCAGTTCCCTCGGGGACGTTTGAAAGTTCAGGTGGAACTTGTTCCTGAGAACGTCGCAGGTGCCATGAGTTATCGGCGATGCACCACTTTTATTAGGCGTGAAGGTTTAAGACCTGTTCAAGAGTGTTCAGACAAAGTTTTGTTTGTTTCAGTAAAATAGTAGCAAAATGTTTTGAACAAGATTATTGGTTTTTACTTAATATATTTCTTTGATCCGTTTTCATAGCTCCACTATTTAACCTTCTCATATTTTTTTCTGAGATAAGTAAAAATGAAATTTGATTCACGGAAACCTGACAGATGAGGTTTTACGTACCTCAAGACAACAATGGAAAATCATGTATAGAATTTAAATCGAGATGTAAAACTTAGAATAGAAAGGCTAATAAATGCGGGCCGAGCGGCTTTCAACAATTAAGTCTTCGTGCGAAAGCGTAAAGAAAAACAGACGAAAAAATAGTTAATTAGCGAAGTTATAAATGAAGTCGAGATTACCTTGAATCGAATTAAATTTGAATAAGTATCTGCAGACAGTTCAGTGAGGCGCTGAGAAGAAATATAAACAGTCATTTATCGTAACAATCCGTTGGTCCATTCCTGTTTAACCCCAAACCTCGGGGGTGGGTCTGAGCACAGGTGCGGTTCATCCCCCTTAGCTTGACGGATTGTTTGTTTTCCCATCCCATTTTGTTGCTCGTTTTTGGGAATTTGCAGTTGCAATGTTAGGACTTTAGGAGCAAAGGGAAAAACGGCAATTGCTCTTAAACGATTAACTGTACACCTGTTCCCAATTCCCCGCTCATTTCTTGATGGCCAACATGGAGTGTTAGTTTTACGTTGCATTTTGGATTTGTTAACGGATTTTAGTGTGCACTTTAACTTGCATCAATTGGTCAGCTGATTTATGTTCCTTTTGGTTTGGTATTGTGTAAAAACTAAGCGTTTAAATGAAGGAAATTTAAAAATATGTGGTATATCGAGCGCATCCATGATTCAGTGTCATCATAAAATAGATTTTTAGTATATTTACCAAAAAAATGTGTTTCGTTTCGCACACTTAAATTATTTATTTGTTATTTATTCATATGTCATTATGTATATTAGTCTTCATTCTACAAAGTTCTACGTTGTATTCTAGCCTTAATACAGTACATATGTATGTAATGTAGTAAGAGCAGAATGACATCACATTGGTATTATTATTTTTCTACTTATAGTATTTGTATGACTTTAAGGTCAAATCGACCTTTTCCGGTCTGAAAATTATGTTGAAGATTTTATAACCCAAATCACTGTAGACTTTTTTAATTGTGATGTAAGATTTATTTATCAATTATACACTTCTATTATTCACATCAACTTCATTTGATCCTAGTTCATAATTATTTATTCACGGAGCTATTTCTTTTCCTTTACTCCTAAGAACTTGAATGCTTTAGCTGTATTCCTTACACAAATAAAGCTTGGACTTATGTAAGTCCCTGAGCATGTTGCAGCATTTTATTGCATTAATTATACCAATACGTAATACCTGTTGCTGTTAATCTATAAAAGGCTGAGTGGTATCTAGTGAGGCTAAATTTAGAAATCCAACGGCCGTAGCATTCTTAGTAACGTGTTGCAAAATAGTGTGTATAGTATACAAATATTTTGCAACCCATGCTAAAACCTAGTTACAACTACCTAGTCACCAGCTAAAACTAGAACCCAATTGCATTAGATCTAGTAGTAGTAGTATCTAGAAGTAGGCTTTAAGATTTGAGAAAAAAGTAAACATAGTTATAAATATTATATAAAAAAACCCGACTTCCTAAAAACGTTTGATTGCCTCCAGTTTCTGTTCATAATTTTTAAGCAGTTGTTTTTTCTTGTTTTATAATAATATGTTTAATCTTACGCTTTTTATGAGTTTTCGTCAAAATTTGAACATAAAAGTATTTGAATAATATATTTTTAAAATGGTCTATCCACTAGCATTCATTTGATACTCGTATCGTCATGATGATAAAATAAAAATGTCAATTAAAACAGATTTTTTCAACCCGGTGAAACTATCGTCTTTTAGTTCTTCATCTAGTACTCATACATTTAGTTTGATAGCAAATCCTGATCTGATACAGTATCAGATCAGGATAAAAAAATAATTAAAATTATTAAATTTTGGTATAACTCCTACACTTACATGGAAACACAAAATTTGATTCTCTGAATACGTTGCTTGTATTAAGTATCCTGTAGATATCCCTATCTTCCTAAAATTTGGCCGAAGATCCGACACGTATTCCCTTTCAAGCACGTTATATTCTTAGAAAGGGACATTGGACGTGTCGAAATGACGCAGAATTGTCGAATGCCTATCCCGCTCTACCTATGTATCCTTCAGGATGTTACCTGTAAACGCTTGTCTCATGCGTAACGAGTGACTGGGGAGGACTTTTCTACACTGAAGCAAAAGTTTTTTTCTTTTTACATATTTGATGAACCGGCTTCCTCTGTTGT
This sequence comes from Cecropterus toxeus, assembly GCA_018249875.1. Lineage (NCBI taxonomy): Eukaryota > Metazoa > Arthropoda > Insecta > Lepidoptera > Hesperiidae > Cecropterus > Cecropterus toxeus. The sequence continues at coordinate 9,857 of DWNE01001241.1, read as the reverse complement.
GTCGCGGATTTGATTATTTTTACCAGGTTAAAGTAGCAAACGAGCATGCTGTCTCTGTTTGCATCTGTGAGCAACTTCACATAGATCAGGGGTCCTATTTGAAGTAGATCACAGATGCGTTGCTCCTCCCGTGTACTGAGGTAGTCGCCTCATATATACATAAGTGAACCGTCAACCACACCCTTCCAACGAAACGCAAGAACTGCTTCACGTTAGAAATAGGTGTGGCGGTGTTACCTCCCCGGGCGAACTACACTGGTTCTACTACCTTGATTCTGGTTATCGAAAATTTTTGAATTTGATTATGTGTCAATGGAACAATTAAATTATGAAGTTGTGACAGAAAGTCTGTTCAAGGTCACCGTCTAGTCTAGATTTATGATTATGTTAATGCCATCAAAAATCTTGTTTGGAGTTGTCAGTATAAAAACGATTATAGAAATAAGCGTTTTTATTTTCTTAGGCACCATCCCCATGGAGCAGGTTGACCTATATAAAGAGTATATTATGTTACGACCGGTTTAAACTATTTGCGTGCAAAATTTCCTCCAAATCCGATCAGTACTTATAGCATAAAAAAACGCTTTTACACTCATAGCTCCATAGGACTTTCTTCTGTGTCGTGGGTACCGTGAACAGATAAATACAAATACATAAACACCCAAACCCAGACAGAATCTAAGTTCATTATTCAGAAACCTGTCTAGCCGGGGATCGAACCCGGAACCCACTGCATGTCACACCGGTAAGGTGACCACTTCGTGACGCGGGTCTTGCAAGAATAAAAAACATCGTCTTTAACTTTTGCCTTTACAGTTTAGTACGATGGACCAAAGATATTTTTCTTGTCACATCTAAACCATTATGCTAAGTAATAGTAAGTCCTTTTTATCAACTCTATATCCAAGAAAAATGTCTACAACGTCCATATCATATCGCTTTCAAATCGCTTATCTTTACTTGGCGATAATGAGACACCAAGTGTTCCAGGCAGCGTGGAACAGGGTTAAAATTTCATACCCTTAAACGGCGTTCCCTGTTACACCAGCACCATGTTAATGGCAGGAATGGACATGTGCCCGCCTGCAGCTAGTTTTTCTGGACGCTCCCTCGGTATTTACTGCAATTATTCCATGTATAGATGGGCTATTTACACATGTATTTGTTATGAGGTACTTAGAGTATATGTATACATTAGTTAATGATGCCACTAAGGAATCATGAAATAGGTTTTTAAAGTAATGGGCATATCTTAGTTGCCGCTTGTGTGATGTTGTCAAGTTTTGTAACAGGACATTTATTACGACATTTTATGATTGAAAATTTTAAGACTGTCATATATTTTTTTAGTAAAAGTAAAACCTTACATAAAATTAGCTAAGCGTTATAAAAAACGGCCAAAAAAAACATGTTTTTTTTTATTGGAGACACCTTAATTATCTATTTTATTCTGTTTTCTGTATTTGTTGACCGCGCTTTTGAGTACGGAACCCTATAAATATCAAATGGTTAGCCGATAAATAAATTTGGAGGATAGTTCACTTTAATTTATGAATATGTGTGCAGGAGCGTGTGTAAATATGCGTGGTTAATGTTGTGGCCAGCTCTATTCCGTGTGGTAACTATAATTATTTCGCCCTCCGTCTTGCTAAAAAAAATATTTAAAAAAATATAGATTACAAATAGACAATTTATATGTCATTTAACGAATTTTATATGGGATATTATTTTGAATCTATATTTCTTAATAATGATACGTAAAGTACCTAATAATAAATCTAGAATCAAACCTACCTATTTTTGATTAAAATCAACTTATTGTCGAAGACACTTACAATGAAATCAACTCAAAGTCTGAATCAGACCATAAAAGAGAACATCTACATATTTTACATAGAGCTTCCTTCAAGATTTCCCAGGAATATAAATCGAATATCTCAACATTCAAATGGGGATATTACGCAGTCTAAAGCGGTTCATGATTTCGCCAACTTCGATAGACATCTATACTAGAGACTTTTCGAGTAAACGGAGTCACCCCAAGTAGTAAGTTTAATGCTTATAGTGAATTCGGATATTTTATTGCGAATGCTCTGGGTACTAATGATTTGGGACGGATAAAGCTTTTGAAGGGATTGTGCAGTACAATAAGATATATTGTTGTTTATTTAAATGTTGTTTTTTTAAGAAATCCACGTACCAAACAATCACACAGTACATCTGATGGTGAGTAATCATGGCCGCATGATCTTTTTAGTAACACTAATATTATCGCGGAATTGATACATTGTAATATATTACGGGTACTCATGATATGCGGGTTTTTAATTTCTTTTTGGCGATATATTGATTAACTTACATGGATCGTGGTCGCGGCGAAACAGTTGGTCGTGATCACGATCCATGTAATTAAGTCGAAATCTATAAAAACGCTCATGGTGAGAAAGCAACTTCATATATAATAGGAGATCTCTCTGTCAATTGCTTATTCGTTTCTGCGTAATAAAAACAGTTTTATCCACTGTTGTGTTCTGATCTGATGGTTGTGGTAAGGGAGAAATCGTGTGCTATTTCCATATATTAAAAAAAAAACACATCCGTTGCTACTCCTGAGAACTAAGATGGTAGCCTCGTTTTGACAGTGAACCTGTCGATGATACCTGTCCAGTCAAGACCATCTCTGCCACTACGCATAACACACAAACAGTGAAAGTAAATGTTGGTAAATGACGTAAAAATAATCCCATTTACATATTTACACGATATTGTATGTTTGTTCGTTCGGTTTATAAGGCTAGAGGGATATTGATTATGGGAATTTGAGAAGCAAATTTAATGATACTTTTAAAAAATAAAAGGAAAAATGTCATTTAAAGAAATTCCATGTAAAAATCGTTCAAATAAATTTTAATTTAGACAGGGAGTGAAGTTACGATTAAATTTCTTTTAATTTCATTCCTCTCATATGAAGTCATGAAAGACGTAACATAATAGCCAAAAAGGTCCAAGTAGTGGAAAACGATCTCTGACATCTACAAATTTGAGCATTTAACTGTAATACCGAGCGAAATCACCAAGCAAAATGGAGATAAATTGTCAGTCCCATATCAGACTCTCGGCTCGCGAATAATTCACAAAAGCTTAAAACTATGACCAGGGAGGACTCGAATCGATGACGTAGTGACTAAATAGAGTCCAAATGTTTACAGCACTTTCCTGCATTTTAAAGCATTACATATGCCAAACTATATTTAAGTTTCAGTTGATACACGGAATACTATTTTGGACTTTTTAAAATGTGATAATTGAGAGGTGCAATAGCTCATATTATTATAAGACCTAATGATGATGTTGACGACTTCTCGGAAATACTTTTGATAATGATAATCTTTGGTATTAGTATTGTTCTTACAAATATTATAATTACGAAAATTTATGAGAATGAATGAGTATTTCACATAAAAATCATTACGGTTGGATTTCGCTAAAGTTTGGTGCACAGACAATCAAATAAGCATACATTCCTTTAGTTTAAACTCCTCATCCGTATGTTTTTCTTTACCTAGCAGTCTATTCGCTTATATCATCCACGACTCGAAGGCGTCCATTATTCTGAAATACGAAGAACACTTCGCATCTGTCGACGTAACTTTCAGGGTTGCACAATTTAGTGAATGCATCCCTAACCATTCTATTGAGCGTCCTGAAATTTCCAAGCCCTAAGTGTCTTTTCGCGTGGCCGTAAAAGATTAAGTAGAATTGCATAGAAATAGCAAAAGTTTGTTCGACCTTAATAACGTGAGAAATGCGGCATGCTAATATCCAATTACTTGAACGACTGAGACCCATAATATTCTTGGGTACGGACTTCCACTATGGTCTGGTTTTTTTTTTAAATATTTTTATTTATTAATTTTATTTTACCTAAACCTAACGATAAGGCAGACGGGCTACCTGATGGTAAGTAGTCACTGTCGCCTATGGACATTTGCAACACCAGGGGAGTCACCAATGCATCGCCGGCTTTGAAGAAGAACTCTTTTCACACCTTCTGTCTGTATAGTTAAGACTTGAGACGGAGAAATAATCTTACTGCTAATAAAGATATGACTTATGTTTGATGCATGTTTTTGTAAATAAAAAATAAAGTTATTCGACTTCTAGCAGAGATCAGTTTATGTAAGACTAGCTGTGCCCGGCGGTGTCACTCGCTACCACATAAGTAAAAAAACCAACCAACAAAACGTGATGTTATTTAGCCTATAGCCTTCCGAAACAAATATACCTTTTAACACAAATATATTTTTTCAATTCGATCTACTGGTTCCTGAGAATAGCGCATACAACCAAACAAACTCAGCAGTTTAATAATGTTACTAGCTGTTGCCCGCGACTTCGTACGCGAAGGCTATAAAATGAATATTCAACCTCGGTTGTATTTCATTAAATACAGAATTTAAGCAATCCATTCAACGTCTCATTCTTTATTTTATTCACAAAATAAATCAATAACTTAGAAAATGTCAATACTTGATTATGACCATGCAGCAAGTGCAAATAAGTACAATGAAAAGGGTTTAGTAATAAAATACATAGCATTATAACGTATTATCACTTCTAAAATCTCTGTTTATTTTTTATTTAAAAGTTTAGTCGAAATTTTGAAACAATAAGACTGGACATCAATTTTCAAGTCACTCATTTGAAAACTACCAAAAATCCCAAAATAACAAATTACAGGTTGGAGGGTACTTTCGAAAAATAGAATTAGTAAGCATAAATAATTAGTGGAGTGCAAAATTGTATTTCTTCATGTTTCATATTGGGCTTCGGTATTTTCCACATTATTTACAAGATACGTACAAACAGACAGAGAGTCAAATTTCGAATTAATTACTCATTTCTATGTAGATAATCACTGTGTCGTGAAAACCGGCGCAAATACAGTGGAATTGCGTTGGCCTGAAATACGCGAAGTTTGGCAAAGGGTCGACCTTAATAACGCGTGAGGTGTTTGGCGGCATGCTAATGTCCTATAACACGGAATGGGCTGGATTGAACCCTGCCAATTTCGTAGTCGTTTAGATATTTTCGCGTTCTTTGAGCGATGTTTATTTTAATGGATTTTTCCGTTTTGTTTCACATGCCGTATATAATATGTAATGTATGCATGCTTATCACATAAAATGAAGGGAGAAGTACTCTAGCAAGTGACTAAGGAATTCAATTTAGGATAAGCAGAGACGATCCCGCGAATTGACGTCAGGTTCTGTAAGACGTTTGGAAAAAGTCTAGGATACTAAAGGATACTTAATCCTTTAGTCACCTTCTATACTATAAATAGTATGTTAAACCATCATATGGGGAGTTGCTTGTCACTACAAAGTTTTTCTACTCCCATCATCAACAAGACTGTTTACTACTGCAAAAACCTTATTAATTATAAAATCTGTTTGGTGGACTTCACACACCTTCGAAAACTCTTTTTTTTTAGAGAACTCTCAGTTGAATAGGTTTCCTTACGATGTTTTCCTTAACCGAAAAGCAGTGATAATTAATTTCTAATACACACATCATTTTAGAAAAATCAGTGGTGCCTGGGATTTGAACCTCGTACCCTCGATTGAAAGGTCGTTTCAACCATTCGGCTATCACTGCTTATATGAGTAATGGATCTATGAGTATAGAAGGTTAATTAACTCTTTTAAAGACTAAATATATAGATACCTGAAAACCCTACACACGTATTCCTTATCTAATATCATAACTCAGGCTCCACATTCTTAACAAGAACTCGTTTGAAACGAACCGATTAATTAGTTTCAACCACGATTTATGCCTGCATTTCAATGTTTGTACGAGATAAAAAGTGTACAAGTGTTTATGAATTATGGATGTCATAATTCTCAGAAAAAGCCAATTTCAGAGCAACGTTATCAAGATTGAAAAACAGAATTAATTCAACGTGCACGAGATTAATGTTTCCTTGGGTGGTTGTGATAAGCGGTGAAATTACGGTGTATTCCACTGCTGGGCATGTCTCATTTGACGATCCGCGTGGCCGAGCGCTTACCATACCGATCTAACGCGCAGTGGGTCCCGGGTTCGATTCCCGGCCAGACAGGCATCTAAATGATGAGTTTAGATTTCTGTTCTGGGTCTGGGTGTTTGTGTATTCGTCTTTGTGTGTCCATGGCACCCACGACACAGGAGAAAATCCTAGTGTGGGGCTATGAGTGTAGAAAGCGTCTAAAGCGTCTATTCTTCCCACAACTGGATGTTTGGTGGTGGAAGGTGTGGTACAATTCGTGTCGTCTGTATTTAAACCACCCAGCTCGATCACTATGGTGAGCGTGCTGGACGACCATCTTTGTCCGATGTAGTACGGGGACTAAGATAGTCGCCTCATATATAAGTATGCCGACAACCATGCCTTTCCACTGACACGAAAGAAACGCTTCACGGTAGAAATTGGTGTGGCGGTAATACCTCCCTGTTCGAACTACACTAGTTCTACTTCTACTTGGAAAGACCTATCTTCAAAAGCATCTAGCTGAATTTTAAACATTACCAGACTCAACTAAGAAATTTTAAAAACCAAGCAACAAGCTTCTATTTTCACTAACAATCACACCCAACCTCTTAAAATGCTACCCTGCTCCCCGAGAATATAAAACTCAAACAGAACGCTCAATAAACCTGAAACAATCAATACAATTTGTTGCACAATCACGGTGACCTGAAAGAAAGTTGGTTGGAAATTTCCAAGTTTACCCGAACGTAAGTTATTTTCGTTTCTTTTAACTTTACCAACTTTTAGTTTACACTTAAATCGCGTGTTAATGCTTGGAAACGGTTTATTTGATCGTGCATCTAGTATATAATGTTAAGGTTTGTACAGAAAAAAAGTAAGAAATAAATTTTGTGTTAAAAATGAGATATAATAATTCGACGCATTCCAACGTTGTACGTCCGTCAGTGGTAGCATCAGGGGGTAGCAGCTAGTAGTAGATCATGGATAGCAAGCTCGTTTGCTACTTGAATATTATATGAAAAAACACAATTTAGTTTCTACTTGATAATAAAAAATATGAATATCATTTACATATAGAAACTTATTGAATACGCAAAGTTATAAAGTCAGAAAAAAAACGATTCAATTAGATTCCCATCTGCTTAGCATTTGCCAATATTTCGATAATATGAATATACGAAGAGCTATAACCCAAACAATATATAAAACATGTACATATGTATGTAATAAGGACACCAACATGGTTACTATAAATTAAATAACGATCAATAGTTAAATTTTGAGTTAAAAAAATATGTACAATATTCTTATTCAATACACATTTGAATTCCGAATGAGGGTAAATGATCAAAAAACGCGCACGAAAGGCGTAAGAAACAATTTAGTAGCTAAAACGAATGAGATCGCAAATTACACATCCGTTAGCCATTCTGTAGCGAGACGCGGGCGAAACTTTAAACCATATTTCCACGTAATTACCCAAGAACAGCTGAGAAGGAACAAAACGAATGTTTAACTCATTAACCGCGCTCAACTAATGGGATTTGATGGAAGACAAAAACGCGAGCAGTTCCCGGGGGCGCGGTTAAGCATGATTTATTGTGGCCCCCTCTGCCGGGACGAGTGAGCACTGACAACGAGAAATGAAAGCATACACCTGCTTCCAGGGACGTAACTGGTACGTTCACCCTATGATCGTACGACTTTATAAAGTGTTTTGTAATAAATTTGCCTGTTATACTGTCATATTCGAGGATGATATAGTCAATCTAATTTATAAAATACGAGTAATTTGCGTATGAATAATTGTTCGACCTTCTGTGTTTGCCAACCGCCGTGTTTAATACGAATATTACGGCTCACTTATATGTGAGGCGACCATCTTAGTCCTCGGGAATAGCAACGCATCTTTGATCGACTTCAGATAGAACCTCAGTTCTATATTAACTTGCTTACAGATGTCCATGGGCGGCATTGTCCACTTACCATCTGATGTACTGCATTCTTATTTGCTACTTCCTTTTAACATAAAAAAGAATATAGATAAGTTAATAGTAAGCAAAATTATATTCAATATTGAAATAAGTAATCACTTTAAAAGAGTCTAATAAATAGTTGTCTCTAAAGTGAATTTGTCAATTTATTTTCATGATTTCCAGATATTTTAATTTTATTTCGATATATAACTCATTTATTTGCGAGTTCCTATATTTGCGTTCCTTATAGTCCAAAATATTGCGTTATTGAAAATTAGCTTATAGGTAGGTAAAAAATTCTATTATTGTCTAATCTGTCTAGTATGTTATAAATATAATACGTATAAATTTATAAAAATGTAGACGGGTAAAAAGTTAGACAATATAGGTTTTTGTATCCCAAAAGCATTAATAAAGATATGGATAATTCAATTCAATGCCTTATAGTAAATATTTACCTATAAAATGTTTTAAATTAAAAATACATTCACTAATCCTCAGGTTTTCTAGAAATAATTAAAAATTTACAACCATTACACAATCGGATTAAGATGTACGTAGTATAACATTTTTATTTCAGTAAAATTTCTAGTATAATTAATTTGAATGAACCGTGCTGAAGTAATGAGATTGGAATAAACATTTCTTGGCGTTTTTAATATTCTAAAATTCTCCAAAGGAGCGAGTCAGCGAAAATATCTAGAGCAAAATTTACATCACACCAATAAGCAGACAGTAAATTCTGATATGAGAACTTAAATTGTGTTCTCCCCTTTCTGGTTCCGTAAAAATATTCCACTAGGAGTCCTCCGTCCACTGAAATTCTTTACTGCCTTTTATCTAAAGAGAAATGAATATGAATTCAAGAAGCCCGCAGATTCAATATTTTCCCCACAGTCACGGCATAAAGTTGGCGGGATAGAAGATAAAAACCTAGTATTTATGACCTTGCATCACTAAGCAAAACTAAAATGCTAGAAGAAAACACGGCTACATATTTCGTGTCTTTCATGAAACGCTCCGTTTTATCTATGCTTTTATACTTTATGCTTTACTTTTTTTATAACAATGAAATAGCAAACGAGCATGCAGTCCATGTGATGTTAAGTGGTCACTGCCGCCCATGGACATCTGTAAGCAACTTCATATAGTACCGGCGTTGCTACTCCCGAAGACTAAGATCGTCGCCTCGTCGACAAGTGAGCCGGCATCCACACCCTTCCAATAATACGCAAGAACTGCTTCACGCTAAAAATAGGTGTGCGGTGGTACCTCCCCGGTTGAACTACAATCGGTACACGACACTTTATACTTCGTAGTTTATGCTTTACTAGCTGCGCCACGCGATTTCACCCGCTACTACATAAGACAGAACAAACAAACATATTATGTGTTATACAGCCTATAGCCTTCCTCAATAAATGTACTATTCAACATAAAAAGATTTTTTCAATTCGAACCAGTAGTTCCTGAGATTAGTACGTTCAACCAAACAAACTCTACTGCTTTATTATATTAGTATACCTAGATACTTAAATAAGAGTCTGTTTGGTTGAACGTGCTAATACCAAGAACTACTGGTTCAAATTGAAAAATTATTTAAGTGTTGAATAGTAAATTTATTGAGGAAGGCTATAGGCTAAAGATTGTTTCTTTCTTTCTTTCTTATGTCGTAGCAGGTGTAATCGCATGGCACAGCAGTAATAATATAAGGCAAAAGAGTCTATTTGGTTGAACGCGCTAATCTTAATACCTACTGGTTCGAATTGAAATAAATAATAGTTTAAAAAAACTAAAAAAACACGCTTTTATTGCTAACTGAACTAAAAAGTTGAAAATAATTTTCA
>DWNE01001240.1:0-22891 GCA_018249875.1 Cecropterus toxeus | reverse complement strand
GTAACGCCGCATGAGTCATGTTTTTTGGTGCGTGCAGCCGGCTCCATCGAATTATAAGACGTTGTCACGTCAAAATTAAAACAATTTAACCAATTACACTATGTAACAGATTCCCTCTATAATAATCAATGAACCAGTGAAATAACGCTATCGGATTAACGCGGACTACCTTGTTTGGAGCGGCTCCAACTTGGCAACGCACCCAGTGTGCAACGAACACCGCCTGGTTTTTTATCAATGCATATCAAGTAATTCTCTTCCAGTGGAAATTAGGGAACTGCAACTATGGATTCCAAAAAAGGTAAAATATTTAAGTAATATTTTGGCCAAATTAGATATTCGATATTGCTTATTACTGTTTTTATAGATATTTTATCGTATGGTAGAAAAAATACATGTTAGGTGATATTTATAACATAATAACTCTAACATTTACATTTTTCCCGAATAAAGAAAATGAAGACGATTAAATATAGTAATATTCCTATATTTCATAGTATCATAGTTCATCAAAGATTGTAATCTGTATTATTTTCTGTAAAAAAAAAATCAAAGCAGGCAGTAAAATACAAAATGTGATCAGTAAATTTTATGCCGAAGGAGGATAAATATATAATCGAATTAAAGCTTCTTAAACATCAAATAGATATTATCTGAGTTTCATCAATTAGTGCAATTGCAAGTGTTACAGATTTTCTTTATAATCAATCAACCAGTAGAATAACGCTATCGGATTAACGCGGCCTACCTTGTTTGGAGCGGCTCCAACTTGGCAACGCACCCAGTGTGCAACGGACACCGCGGGATTTTTTACCACTTAATGTATATCAAGTAATTCTCTTCCAGTGGAAATTAAGAAAACAAACTGCACTTTTAAGTTCCGAGATAATGACCTAACGAGCTAGGTCTAATGGAAAACCGATAATGTTTTTTACAACTATCCTTGGCATTCTAACATATTCTGATTACATTCAAACCTTTTGTATAATCTTAACATATCATATACCGTCCTGCAATTATAATTGTATACGATAAATAAAATAACTATAAAAATGTAACATAAGATAAGAATAAGTATCGGTAGGTAACAAATGACATGAATATAAAATTAATATTTTTGGACTCCGTAAATTATTTGCTTGACGTACATTTTTGACGTACGTAAAGCATTTATACAATCGAACACCGAAAATGTATACGATCGAACATAGAGGTAAAAGATAAACTTGGAATACGTAATTTAGTTCTAATCTAAAAAACGCTAATATGAAATGGACTTAAGTAGTATTTTTTTACACATCAACCTGAAGTGGCTACTGACCCTTGTGTACTCCGTACTTTAAAGATATTTTCAAGATAATCAATTTAGACATCTACTTTTTCACCGTAATATGTAATGGAATTTTTTGGCATGTTTTCTGAGAAAACAAGATAAAATTATTCTAGATTCTTAGAATTCGTAGCAGAATTTTCGCATCTAATTTAATATTTTTAAACCAATTTTGAATTAAAAACAAACTTGAAGTGTTAACGTTTATTTAATACTAAAATCTGTATTTTGTGCTATGTATTTAACTTTAAAGTACGACCCAGCTAAAAAGCAGTGGCAGATTAACGCGGCCCGCCTTGTTTGGAGCAGCTCCAACTCGGCAACAGCTCCAGTCTGCAATGGACCGCGCAGTTTTTTATTAAGTTATACCAGATTGGAGCTGCAGTTGTTCCGACGAGGCTTGAAGTAAAAACTGATGAAAAATATATCAATGATAATAATAACTAAGTAAATAAGCTATGTGTCTCTATTAAAGCTAAATTATTAAAAAAAAATAAGAACACAATATTCTTTACATGATTAGTATAAACCAGATCTCATTGTAGCATCGTGATGGTAAATGCTTTAGTATACTTATATTGTATACTAAAGCAGATTACTGTAGATGTGGGGTGAAATTCATGCTCGGCAGATATATGCAGACAAATGTTGCTATTCCTGCATTGACTTTATTTTTCTGTTCAATCTAGCATACTTATAACCTGAAATAAAGAAGTTTTTAGTAAGACCGCCCTAAGTGTATTTCAAAAAGTAAAGTATAACAAGAGATACAGTTAAATTTACAAAAAAATACAATACGAGATACAACTTATTGTGCTCCATATTTTCCTTTAAAATACGACCGAGCTAAAAAGCAGTGGCAGATTAACGCGAGTCGCCTTGTTTGGAGCAGCTCCAACTCGGCAGCTCCAGTCTGCAATGAACACCGCGCGGTTTTTTATTAAGTTATACCATATTGGAGCTGCAGCTGTTCCGACAAAGCTTGAAGTAAAAAACTAATGAAAATTAAAAGTTAATAATAATGATATCTAAGTGAATTATCTATGTGGTAATTTAGCTCTGATAATTTTGAAAGGACTAGGATTTCAATAATTTAAATCTGATTAGCGGAGATCAGATCTTATTGTAGCATCGTGGTCGTATACGCCCCAGGTTCCCGTACATGTAGCTTCTACCTACATTTGCGCTCGACAGACATTTATAAGTTGGCAGCCAAATGTTGCTTTATCGCTTTTCCTGCATCGACTTTTTACTTCATATCGTTCAGTCTAATATAATTATAACGTAAAATAAAAGAATGTAAGAAATAGTGATCTAACGCCTGGCAGGCGATCATGCCTAGTATCGATTGATTTACAATAGTTTTAGTTCGGAGCTTATAAGTGTTGATGATATTAAGAAAATATCAATGTCATGAGTCAAAATAATAATGGCGTTATGTCTTCGTAAATTATGGGAAGCTTCCAAGTCTATAACTAAAACATTATCTAATGAATAGCACAAGATACATTATGTTACAAAAAAAATACATTATCAGAATCAATATTTTGTGCTTCGTATTTTACTTTAAAGAACGATTTAGCTAAAAAGCAGTGGCAGATTAACACGGCTCGCCTTGTTTGGAGCGGCTCCAACTCGGCAACAGCTCTGGTATGCAATGGACACCGCGGGATTTTATATTAAGTTATACCAGATTGGAACAAATGAGAGCTTCAACTGTTGCGATGAAGTTTGCACTACTAAACATTGATGAAAAATAATAAAAAAAAATAAATGAAAATGAACATGTTCAATAGATAGACATATTTTTTTGGGTTGGTTGGAACTTGTTTTATAATGCTAGCAGTCAGGCTCCCCCAAAGTAGAGTCAAATTATGTGTGAAGCGTACTACACCATGCTGTTTCACTAATATATAAGTCTATGTCACTTTTATAAGGGTTGTATGTTTCAATATCAAACAAATTAATTGCTCATTTTGTACATATTTTTGTTCGATAATTTTGTTGTATAATCTCTTATACCTAGGTAATTTGGATGAATGCATGGTCATGTAATACCACCTATTTAGGTGTTATTTCTAGATTTTAGTTATATCATTATATATTATAACCGTGAAAAGTACATTGAAATATACATTTATTTACGCGCTCTTATATATTTTTTTCATTTTTATGAAAATGAGAAAGCGCAAGAGAACTGCAGCACCTAACTTTCAAAAACTTTTTACGTCCGAGGTACTTCAAATTCCTGTTTTGGCCTACATTTTTACTTTTTTGCTAACTTTTTCAGATTTTTGCATATACGGTTACGAGTTTCTATCAAAGTTTCAGAATTGAAAAAAGTTTTCTTTCTTAGGATATAAAAGTTGAGGTGTTATGGAAAATAGTTTTTAGATAACGAAAATTTCTCTTATAACCACTACTTCCTCACCAGCTCTTGTTTAGGCTTTTTACCCGACTGGGTCAGAAGGCGGGTGATGTTTATCGAGCGTATGTATGTATGTTTGTTTGTATATATGTCCATTTCGTTGGCACACGCCAACCCAATATATAGCCCAAACGGCTTGACGGATTGTTACATATGTCATATCATTAACCGTTTTCACATGGGGTGCAGCGTCGATTTGTTTTATTATAACGACAATATGGGTATCAAATAAAAGCTAGTAAATAGACCTTCTTGAAAAATATAGACATTCTTGAAAAAATCATATCAAGCGTTAAATTAAAATTTAAACATTCGGATATTTCGTTTTAATATAATTCCCATTATTCGGTATAGCTGTTTTGCGGAGTATCGTACCAGCGAACCAGAGTCCCTTGGATAGAAAAGCAGTGCTCTCATGGTGAATGGCAACGCATGTCACTTAATGATCAGCTTCGAGGAAACCAATTTTCTATGAAGAATTGTTTCCTTGGACTGATGTCCATGGGTGGCAACAACTTATCATCCGGTGGGTTGTATGCTTGTTTGTTTAAATCTTATAAACATATTGCATCGTCAACCCATTACTGTACCGCTGCTGGGCACGATCTATAATGGTCTATAATCCAACGCGCTGGCCAACTGCGAATTGGTAAACTTCACTCACCTTTTTTGTCGAAAAAATATTTACACGTTACAAAATATATCTTTTCGCGTGTTTCGTTCGGTTTACAAGTTCAAATCTTGGATTGAAAGTTGGCTGGTTTCCAAATGTATGAGTGGCCGAGCGTTAAGGCGAGGAAATCAAAAATCCAAATAGAAAAGTTCACATTTATGTGGCTTTCCAAATAGTACGTACATTCTGTAACAATGCTGTTATATATAATAACTTTTTCTCTTCTTACTTATTTGGTTTTTAAAGGTACGTAGTGTAGCTTGCTTGATAGTAATTATTTAAATTGCTTGCTTTAATCTTTGAACAACCTGAAATAACATGATTTTTTGTAATTTCAGTAAGCTTAATACGAAATCTGCATTACACTTACATTGTTGAAATTGTCATTAATTAAAAATAAATATACTATAGTAGTTTTATAACTATTTTGTCAAAAACTCATATAAGACGTTAAATAAGATCCTTTTTTAAAAAAAATCCTTTACTCAGTTATTTTTTGTCTAACAAAAAATATTTAGTTTTAGCATTGTTGCCTGTGAGTACAGCCTTGGGTAACAGTTAGTACAAAGGTTGTTTACTACATATATACCAAGTTTATTAGTGAAATAAAGGCTGAACCACGTAATCGCGACATAAAACCTTTTGTAATTAGGGACCCAGCAAAGTAATAATTAATGGACCTCGGTAAACCTAATATAAACTTAATATAACAAAACGGGCTAAGTATGCATATTTAAGGGAGACTTATCCTAGGCGTAACTTAGTACTCAGGGGTAACAACGCATTTGTGGCCGACCGCATTTAAAAGAAAGAAAGAAAGAAAAGTGTAAGAGTCTATCCATGGGCGGCATTGATTGCTTATCATCAGGTGATCTGCAAGTATTTTACTACTTCTATAAAATAAACAATATCACAAAAAAGTGGCCGACATTAGGTCTACCAGGAGATCTTGATTTTATTTTTTTTACCTAATAACGGGTGGAAAAGGGTTTAACAAAGGTATATCGTTTAAAAGAGTTACACGAGCTAAAAATATATCTAAATATGCAAGCTAAAGGTGACAACCGTATTTTTTATCAGATTGAATTACCAAGTAATATCCAGTCCATCTGATGGTAAGTAGGAAGAAATAACTGCCGCCTATATAATCTCCCTAATGTCGATCTCAGATGAAGATCTGAGGCCGAAGATAGTCGCATCATAAGTGAACCGGCGTCCACGCCCTTTTACTGAAACGTAAAAACAATTTCACGCTAGAAATAGATGTGTCGGTGGTACCTCTCCGATCTAATTAATCTGGTTCTTCTATCTGGCTGGTGTACATTTAGATACAGCATTTCCATGCACACTTCACTCTCTTATCTTAGCTTCGTAGCCTTTTTTTATAAATTTGAAGGAGCATACGTGCAAGCAGCCCACCTGATGGTAAGTGTTTACTGTCGCCCATGGACATTTGTAAGCAACTTCATATAGAACAGGGGTTCTATATGAAGTCTATCACAGATGCGTTGCTACTCCCGAGGACTGAGATGGTCGCCTCATATTATAGTGAGCCGGCAACCACACCCTTCAACCGAAACACAAGAACGCTAGAAATAGGTGTGGCGATGGTACTTCCCCGGTCGAACTACATTGTTTCTACCACCTGGTTGATTACAGATAAGTTGAACTGCAAGCTAGTTTACTAGTTCCATACTATAAAAACCTTAGCTTTGACCTATCACACTGCTTGTCTACCTCGCACATTTCTAACTTAAAACCACCTTAAATTATCCAAACAAACAATAAAGACATTAAAGACACAAAAAGCTTTTAATAAATTAATAATTTAAGCATTTCTAAAACAACGGATTGAGTATTAACTAAATTTCAGAGGCCTGCAAACTTCATAACCTTTCATTATAGGTAAATATAAAATATTACGCCAAAAAGCAAACTTTGAAACACCTAGAGGGGACAAAAATTAAAAGGTAAAAATATTTCACGCAAAAGAAAAATATCCGCGGCTTTGTAATTGTTTACTTAAAACGGGAGTGGAAAATATTGCGAGGAACTTCAGTTACCTGAATGTTTCGGGTAAAATAAAAGTATTTTATCGGTTTTTACCTTTAAAGAAGTGATAGGTACTTTATTTGTTGAGTTGTTATTGGTTTGATTGAAAAGATATCGTAACGGAACTAAAAGATGGTTTTGTATTTACCAATTTGCTTTTTTTAGGGTTCCTTACCCAAAAAGTAAAAACAGAATACTACTTTTAAGACTGTCCGTCTGTCTGTCACCAGGTTTAACCGTATGAGCTGTGATAAGAAGAAGGTTGAATTTTTTACAGAATTTATATTTCTGTTTCCGCTATAACAAGAAATACATGAAGTAAAATATAAACACCGGTGTTTCTATATTCGTTTTAATGTGTAATGATACCCACTACACAGGAGAAAATCTTAGTGTGGGGCTATGAGTGTAGAAAGCGGGTCCGGACCCAGAATAGAATCTTAAACGTCTAATTTACGTCTGTCTGTTCAGGGATCGAACCCGGAATCCACTGCGTGTTAGATCACTGGAAACGAACCACAGAGGATTCTACCAGCTTTTAAATTCAATTAAAAATCTTTGATTACCTTAAAAAAAGTTCATTTCAAGAAATTATAACTGTAATCAATAGTCATTCCCATATTATCTTCCATATTACTCTATCAACAGAACAGAATATTCTTCTAACTTTACTCTTCAAAGGAAGATCGATGAAACCAAAAATAGAGTAATATAACCAAGCAATTTTACTGCTGCAAGACGTTGGCGCCTCATTAGCTGCGGCTTTGTCGCGCTGATATTGTATTTGACGTCGATATTTCTGTTTTCTTCTACTTTTTGTAATGAAATAATATATAATCTTTATTTATATGACAGTTACATGCTCTAATCAAAAGAAGACCATCTCGGCCTGGGTACACTAATGAAATCCAGAAACCTAGAAGGTATCGTCGTCAACCCATTATTGTCCCATTGCTGGGCACGGGCTTTCTTTCAGAATGAGAGAGTTTTAGGCCATAGTCCACCGCTCTGGCCAAGTGCAAATTGGTAGATTCCACGCACCTTTGAGAACTCATTTTTTTAGAGAACTCTCAGGTGTGCAGGTTTCCTCACGATGTTTCCTTCACCGTAAAGCAGTAATGATTAAATTATAATACGCACATCATTTTGGGAAAATTAGTGGTGCGTGCCTGGGATTCGAACTTCAGACCCTCGATTGAAAGGCCGGGTTTAAACCATATCGCTGCTCCTAGAAGGTATCCGTACTCCGGAATCAAAATTAGTTTGTGTTAATCTAAATAATGTTAAGGTGGTAGAACTGGTTTTGTTTTGACTTCTGAAGCACCACTGTCAGATCTATTTCTGCCAAATAACAGTTGTCAGGTCTGAAGAGTATGTTAAGGGAGGCCTATCCGAGGAATTCCAACTTGGTCCTCAGGTAGCAACACATTTGGGGCCAATTTTGGAAAGACTGATTGAGATTGATTACAGATGTACTTGAGCGGCAGTGGTCATTTACTAACAGGTGAACTGCATGTTCGTTTGCTGCTTGAAATATAAAAAATAAATAAAGTTGTACTTTTTTCTTTTTTTAAAACACACACACGCCTTCTACACTCATAGCCCCACACTAGGATTTTCTCCCGTGTCGTGGGTGCCATGGACACACAAACACGAATACACAAACACCCAGACCCAGAACAGAAATCTAAACTCATCATTCATATTTCTGTCTGGCCGGGAATCGAACCCGGGACCCATTGCGCGTCAGACCGATATGGTAACCGCTCGACCACGCGGGTCGTCAAAAGGATCGTAGTATCGTAGTAGTCGTAGTTAGAAGAGTAGGACAGAATAAGAAGAAGAATAACCAACCTTTTTTTTCTCCGACAGACATTTTTAATATATCTATATAACAAAACTATATTCATATCTGTATTTGTATAATTACACGTTGATTAAAGTTCCAACTACCATATAAGGCTCCTCAAAAACAATATAAACCACAAACCCAAGGAGTTAAAGTACCAACCACTAAACGCCAGCAGAACTATTCCGCCAATTTTAACAGTTGACTGTTAAAGTCCTCACAATAAGCGGTTTCTATTCCAACTTTGCTTCCACCTAAGTCAAACAGTCTGTTACTAGGGTTGGCACGAAGGAAATAAAATAATTAAATAAATAGACAGTCATGAGTTTTGTCAACAAAAGTGAAAACTTAAAAAAATCATCACAATAATTACACGTTTAATATCAAAATATATATAAAGTATACATAAAATTATAGTTGATGAAAGTTTGGTGACAATGTCGCGAGTTCTAACTTTTTAGCAGACTTCAAAAGAAGAGGTTTGTATCGACTTTGGGACTATATATTATGTACTGTGTATGTAAGTAATTAACATATTTTAAAATTGTTTTTTGCTTTAAGGTCACGATGTATAGGTAGCATTGTAGGTAATTATTTTACAATTTTATCTACAATCATAATTCTCTTACCTCTCAATTCCCTAACCGCAGAATAGTGCAAATTGACCAACATTAATAATAGCTGCTCTTTCAGTCACTATTACCATATTACCATAACTGTGTTATGCGCCATAACAACGCTGCAGATAAGCGACATAAACGCATAATCAACTCATTATAAGCATTGCGACTGCCCGCATGCATTACACAGAGATAACAGTGAATAAATTTCATCGATACAGAATCACAATGATTAAAAACACCGCGTCGTATTAATCGATGCTAACACCTGAGAGATCACAGCTGGCATCGGGGCGTGGCCGCAGTGTAAGCGGGTATTATTATTTTATAGCAGCTTTTAAAATAAAATAAACGACCAAGCGCGAATCGGGCTAACGCACGAAGAGTTCCGTACCATCGTCTACAAAAGATATACAGCGGAGTCTCAGTAATAGGGTTCCGTTTTTACCTTCTGGTAAAGAACTTTCAAAAAGAGAGAATTTAAAATGGTTGAACGCATCATGCCATGATACCGTGTTGTCTCTGCAGTCGGCAGCATCCGGGACCAGCAGCTTAACGCGCCCACCAAAGCACAGAAGCGCGAATATCATTACCCACTAGCGGTAACCCACCCAACTCTTGCTAAAAGATGGTTCTAGTTTTTGCTAGAATTTAGACTTAAATGAATGTTTCTATAGAACTAAACCTCTACAAGCTACTGGGCAAGCGCGCTTCATGACGTGTTTCTGTTTGTTAATCACGGAAGAATCATTGGACCGATTTACATGAAATTATGCATGTATGTAGCATATTTACCTGGGCAAGTTATACGCTACTTTTGATTTAGATATTTTAACGATGTTGTAGCGAAGCACAAATACTTCAGCTAGTTATAAATAAAGGCAAACCAAAATCGCCAACCCTATCGAATACCACAGAATCACTTGAGATGCGTCCAGTTCGATTCCCGTTTGCATATTGTCCAAGGCCCACAAGTGGGGGCACTAATGCGTTTGTGATTGCAATGCTTGTCCACCACAAGATTAGAAAACTTGGGTCTCGTTTAGAACTACTATAGTTCGCTTGTTCAATAAAGCAAGCCACTATCTAATTGTTAAAGCTCTTCGTCGTTTCACCAGCGAACATTATTTTTGCCTTACAATTAAGTAACTAGTAACAACGTCTAAAATATTAAAACAAAAAACCAGACTGTTTAAAACGTTTTTTTTCTTCATCAAGTTAAATTTTATTTAACGCTTTATATGAGGTTTTGTCAAAATAGGCAAGTAAAAGTGTAATAATATTGATATGTTTTGAATGGTCTATTTAGTAGCTTTCCTTTGATACCTGCATAGTCATAGTATTTAAAAAGTACATACAAATCTAATTGTATGTTGGCAATATTTGACTGAGAAGCAAAAAAAACACACGTGTAATTTTTCTTAAAAAAATGAAATGACATAACACCTTTGAAAACATATCACATCATAACATACGTTATTTTTCTTTTTTTTCCAGGAGAAATCATCATGGATCCTTTTCACCTGGGGTAGTGAAAGGGGGATGTCGGACTCTTACCGACTAAAACTCCACAGCGTTCCTCTGGAAGTTCTTTGTCGGGTCACGTGAAGTGTTAAACTGTTAACATTACGTTCGCATTAGAGCCGCTACAACGTTAACGCTGCTATTGACGCCAACCACGTCCCGAGAGAAGGGGCCCTCCCATTGGTGTCCTTCATGAGATACATGTCCTTCGTGCGTACAGAACGCACACACGACATCTCGAGGTTTATTGAACTGGAATTAGATTCTCCCGAATCCGTCCCCGCTGGCCCCCTACTATTAGCCTGGTATAAATATTTTTGCAGTTTATTACTGGCCTCATGTAAACATCTTTGCCTACCACTAGCAGTTACGTAGACTTGTATTTTGTTATAAACTTGATGAAGCAAAGAAGCAGTCCAAGATAGACCATTACTAAAAATATATATATTATACAACTTATATGTAACTATTTTGACGCAAACTCTTGAGCGTTAAATATGATATATGTATATAATATATACCCGAATGACAATTTCAGTTTTGGCAGACGGGTTTACTGTGATATTACTATACATAAAATGCTTCCATTACAGAAGAATAGGGACCATAACTTTATAACATATACATCATATGTGACAACGCTTAAGACCTTTGAATTTTCATTAGTAACAATTCTCATAAACCGCTTACCGGTAAGCGCTGAGGGTACACAGAAAGCGCTTTAACTACGTTTCAGTTGATATAACATGTACCAATAAAGATTGTCGTCCAAAATGGCGGTTTATTCGGGTCTCGCAGGTCTCGACATTTATAACGTGCTGTGATTTTTTGTGCGATTTTTGACTGTCCCTCCCCCATTGGTCAAATGTAGTGAAATTACCCCCCCCCTCCCCCTCCAATAATCATACGTGAGAATTTTCAAAAGTAGCAGGGAAACATGTTTTATTTAATTTAATACAGTTTTAAATAATACAAAACTAAATTACATGATAATAGGCCTATACTTCCATGCGTGAGATATCGTGAGATTTCATCGTGACCAAACCCAATTCCCCCTTAAAGTCTCCGTAAATAATGGATGATCAAACGCGGGTGAAACCGTAGGACACTGATTATCTTTGTTTACAGATGTAACAAACACCTCATGGACAACTGTAAGCGACCCCAGATAAAATCAGACTCTTACCTGAAGTTGGCCACAGATGCTACTTCTGAGGACTAAGGTAGAACACCTAAATTAGAACACGGGTAAATGTCTCCCTTACCATTCTTCTAGTCTGCTATTATTAGGTAGAAATAGGTGTCACGGTGGTGCCTCCGGAATCGATCCACAAAGGGTTCTATCACCATAAAATTTAGTCTCACCTAAGGTCGGCAACATAGGGATTGCTTCAAATTCAATAAATTGAAGCACTTAAAGTACCTATCTGTTCCTTACCACTCTGAAGCTAGAACACAGCGACGCCTAACAATGTTGTTACGCAGTGTGGCCGTAGTGCGTCTGGAGTTGAACCGTGAAGTTTTTGAAAAATATCATTGCGACAAATATTTAAAATGTACCAATTTTAATTTACATACTTCATAGCAACGAGCTATATACCTCTTGTTGATTTACGCCCTACCAAAGTTCAGTAATAATGATGTAAACACGACAAAATCATTTGAAATACAATTTCAATTATTTGTTCACAAAGACAAATAGTTTGAACACAGGGAGATTATTAATTGTAATGTAATAGGTATAGTAATGTTCAGACGAGACAACATTATGCGGGCAGCGATAGCCTAATCGAGAGTACGAGAAGCAAATCCTGGTCACCACTGTTTTTTCTGCAATTGGAAATTAATTATCGATGCTTAGCGGTGAATACCCACCTCGGAGTAATAAGGACTGAAATCAAAATTTAACACTCAACTTTGTATTTTTGATTTAATGTAGTATTTTTTATCGTTTTCGATTAATTTCGAAAACTCTCTTTTGTCATTTTTTGTTCAACACTTGCCGACACGAAAATCTTAACACATCATTTTTGTATCATTAGAACTACATTATATCAAAATACAAAGTTGAGTGTCAGATTTTGACCTCATTTGACTGGACTAACCCGACATAATTATCTCTAATTGCTGCTTCTGGTAAAGTACCTATTAATATACATAAATACTTACTTATTTACTTCCTATAGGAAGTATTGAGACACAAAATCTACATACTCCTTACGAGTTACAAATTATAAATCTTAAGCAGTAGATTTTGTGTCTCAATCTGCTTTTGAGCAAAAATCCAATTCATGAGACTCCATTTACTGAAGGAAACTGAAATCTATTTTTAAAATATAATACGCTTTTATTTTTGGACAATTCCGCGAGTGGCTCCAGGGAGAGAAGCTAATTTCAATTTCATTTAGTTCTGGCGCGATTCCATGCACCGCGAACAGACTAGCTAATGTTGGGGCAGAACGACCTAGGTTATTAACTGCCTACTCGGCGGAAAACTACAGCTTCCAGTACATTAATAACAAAACTACATAAGTAACATTGTTAAAAATAGTAAAACAAAGTAAAACCCGACTGCTTAAAACTATTTTTAATTGTAATAAGTATATAAATATATCTAATTTGTCGCTTTACATCATTTTTTCAAAAAATTGACAACTAAAGGTACTATAATATTATGTCGTAGACAGGGAGGCCGATCAGAATGAGTTCAATGAGTATCTTCATCGTCAGACATTATGTGTGGGCAAAATGTGGGTGTATACGGGCAATTACAGTAACAAATTAAAATCATCCGACCAATTAAATAATCACACAGTACAATTAATACTGGGCACTTAAACAGTAAAACAACCGGCACTAACTTCGCGTGAAGAGCTTCATCCTTCAACATCAGTACTTTATCAGAATTATTTATATAAATTTATATAGCTCATTTAGGTACGCACTTAATTATATTAAACTATTACTGTAAGTTTCAGAATCTCACCATCAAAGTATTCTACATCTTATACATATACAAGCTCCCTAGATAAATTAATAAGGAACATCAACATACGATTTAAGATACTTTTATTTTACCGACGGCATTTCTATATATTATTTAATCTATGGTCTACAACCCTGAGTGTTCGGGTTCCATAGCATACTGCGCTGTCTGAGCCCCAATACGCAATTCCATTCGCTGCGAGAGGATTCCGCATTTTTATCGCCGATACCTTCAGATTGCTTCTAAACCCCTGGAGAATTATAGCTACTATTGTCTTATTAACCAATGCATTGAAATATAAAGTAGTTGATGAATACACTTAGGTAATACGTAATACCTACTTACTTTTTATTATCAATCTTTAAGTCGAGTGATGATGTTGTGTAAAATTCAATTGTCGTGATTAATTTGAGACCGGCTTATAAGCAAGATAAAAAGCATGATATATGCATGCAAATATGCACGAAATCTGACAAAATATGCAACATTACATAATAAGTTTTAAGCATAAAAAGAAAAAAAAAACTTTATTATACTTCTTTATTATGTTAAAATCAGCATACAATTAATACAACTATCCATTTCAGTAGTAAGATTGCATTTAAGTTCATTCAAGATATTTTTATAAGTCAAAAATGATCGCTCCTCATCTACTATGGTAACTGAGTTTAATTTTAACCTGGGTGCTACGTTGGCACTTATATTATTACAAAAGAATTACAAACGGCAAGTCTTGTAACAAAACGAAAGTCACGCGGTTGTTGAATGCGCTGAAAATATTCTAAATATAGCGATTATATGCAGCTTATCTACATTTTACGGAAAATATGCTAATGGGGCTGAAGTCGGTTAAATATGCAAAATCATACGCAAATATGCAAATGCATAAATTTCGGTCTCTAATTATAAGTATTTACAGTTAAATTTGTATAAAAGAGTACATCTATAAGTATAAGATAACTTTGACATTAAAACAGCTACATAGCTTAAAACAACGGTTGGGATCATAAATAGGAAATTGTACATGTGTATATTATCCCCACGCATGAATCCAATCCAATTGCAGCTGGAAATTAGACACGGCGGTGGTAACTATTCACCGCTACGTTAGAAGATGTGCTCAAGCTGATGGAATGGAAAGGTCTCGGCATTAAAATCAATGACGAACACGTCAGACGCCTTTAATTTGCCGATGACACAGTGATCTTGGCAGAATCGCTGACGGAAGTTGAAGGCACTTTTCTTGAAGTTGTCGACGAGCACATTTATCCAGATGAGTAAGTTCAACTTCGAGAGGAGGTCACTCGAAGAATCCAACTCGGGTTTTTCCGAACGCAGCCCACGTTCGGGAAATTACGTAGTATCTTCGCGTTCAAAATCCCTCCATGCCTGAAGTCAACATCATTCAAGCCATGTGTTTACCAGTGATGATCTATGGCGCCGAATAGTGGTCTTTAAATGTAGACCTCATCCAAAAACTCAGGTTCGCTCTGTGTCCTATGGCTTTTTCTAGACAATAGGTATTCAACAGCAATCGTACATAAAACGGGCTAATATTTTTTTCTGGATAATATAAGATCATTACGAAAGTTTTAAGAATGTGGCCTAAAATATTTGAAGTCAAAGTTTAAGATACACCCTAATATTAGATACCAATATTAGGTTGTATAGATATGTATGCGGAGTTAATTCAGATATTACGTTTATAGAGTATGTGTTTTGTCGTGTCCTTAAAATAAACGCCCACAATCCCACATTATCATACCAAATATCCAATTTATTCAAATGTCAAACGAATGAAAATAAACAGTTGTTTCTTGTTTAAGATCTAGTCTCGACTTATATAACTTTGCCTTTTGGAAGTTCTTCGCGAGCCTTACACTTCATTTAGTTACGTTTATCGATATTGTTAAGGATTTAACACATAAAGCTTTTAAGTTTAATATATTATATTTTAATTGATTTATAAACAATTGGATAAAACTTATTCTTTAAAGAAATGCATGGGGATCAGTTATATTTCATACTGAATATGTAAAATGAACAGTTGAAACGGATATAGAGTGCGATTTCTCAAAATTAGTCATTAGCAACTAACCATTAGCCAATCGCTATTATTTGTTAGTAATTAGTCAGTAGGTTAGAAATATGTATGTCTTTACTTGACAAATCGATTTTTTGCTTAGAAAATTCGCTTAGAAAACGTCCAAATTTTTCACAAGTCAAAAGCACTATAACTGGTATTTTTTTGGCATCTCCTTTTAAGGTCCACTTCTAGAGGCTTGACTGGAATATATTATAATAATTATTTTTTATCTTTCAGATTTTATTGCAATATATTACACTAAGTAAAACATTGTACAGGCGGCTTAAGAACAGTCACGATAGAACTTGATTAGAGCCGCCACAATGCGACACCACCAAACTTCTGATTACCCGCTTACACAACTTTTAATACGACTTCCGAAATTAACTACCAAGAAATAATGTCATATACCTTGACACGATGAAATCTAATTTGTAATTGCGAGATTGGTTGTATCCAGGTAAATGGCATTTGAGTTTTTGAAGTGAGAATTACAATTGTGACTTAAAACTTGATGAAACGAGTACCTATGCGTTACGGAAGCAGTTGACGGCGGTACAACTAGATGGCGCTATACTCCTTCCTGAATCACGCTGACGATTTTACTTTGTAGCTTATATAAGAGCTCTACTTTGATATATTCAAATAATGAATGATCTTTTTTATTTTCGGATAATCGTGGAATTGATTAATTGATATCTACTTTTTATTGTTTCTATAAGTTTTAATATGTCACGCAGTTTTTAAATTTCTTTGTCACCGATATTTAGACGCACTTATATGGGTCGTGCTCTAAGCGAAACTGTGGTGGTGGGGAGAAACCCGCGATAAAATATTATTAATTTCAATTCGTCGTTAATTTAGTCGTTTGA
Organism: Cecropterus toxeus; assembly: GCA_018249875.1. Classification (NCBI taxonomy): domain Eukaryota; kingdom Metazoa; phylum Arthropoda; class Insecta; order Lepidoptera; family Hesperiidae; genus Cecropterus; species Cecropterus toxeus. Next base: position 6,471 of record DWNE01001240.1, on the reverse strand, counting down.
ATTGACATAAATTTTAACGCTAAGGAAAAATATGAAGGAATTACTTCATTGTTTACCAACATATTTTAAAGAATTCAAATATCAATAGTAAGGGCAAGTTGGGTAACTTTGAATGACTTTCGCAGACCTTCTTTAAATATAAAAGATTGAAATAACCTTATAATATGTTTTCTTGAATAATAAGTGCCCTTTTATGCCGAAACTTTGAATTTTTAACTATATTTCCGAGTCGAGTAGAAATAGAAAATTGGGCTTCAGAGAGTAGTTATTCAAAGTTACCTTAAGTTTTAGTTATCTTTGAACGGAATTACACTCATGGACATATTTATAGCAACGCAAAATAAAGGTGGAATAACATGAAATATTTCGTACTGGCCGTACCGTACCGTAGTATTGTGTAATTAAAAAAAAAGAGTATATAATTATGTATATTATTAATTTTAGTTGAATTTTACTTACGGCATTCATTTGTTTTCTTGGTTAATCTGGAATTTATTCGGGTTGTACTGTATGAAATTTTGCGAGTATTTATTGTTTTTAACAAATTTAACTTTTTTTTTTATTTCTTGTAAAAAAGTTTATTTGAAACTTCATTTGAAAAATCAATGTAATAATGCTGGATCTTAGCGTAGTCCAGGTATCTAAAGCTGTAACTTTGATTGAAAGTATTTTTTTTGCGTTCCTTTAAATATGTCCATGAGTGCAGGTACTTTGGTAAATAAAAATACTTGAATTTTGATAACCTTAATTTAAAAACGTAACGTTAAAAAAATCATGGGTAACATTGAAATCTTATTTTGAATAAAAGAAAAATTAAACAGAAAATTTTGAAAATCTTTTAATACTCGTTTGACATCTATTTTAGGTGACATTTGACAACTAAAACATTTACCATTTCCGTTTTTCCGCAGTTATAACGGACTAGAAGTGTTGGAAAAAAATAGAATTATGAAACCAGTTTTATTCAAAGTTACACGGAAATTCAAAGTTACCCAACCCGACTGTAGTTCTTATTTGACGACCCGCGTGGCCGAGCGGTTACCATACCGATCTAACGCGCAGTGGGTCCCGAGTTCAATTCCCGGCCAGACAGGCATCTAAATGATGAGTTTAGATTTCTGTTGTGAGTCTGGGTATTTGTGTATTCGAGTTTGTGTTTCCATGGTACCCACGACACAGGAGAAATTCCTAGTGTGGGGCTACGAGTGTAGAAAGCGTCTTTTTTTTAAATTTATATTCAATTTAATTTATTTCTTTATTCACTAAATAACTTACATCATTAAATTCTCCTAAACGTATTACAAATAAAATAACTGTTCCAAATATTAGAGTAAATGCAATATTATTAGGAAGCGCTGTAAATTTAACAGTAGAGGATAACAATGCGCTTACGTTACTTAGATATCATAATAAACCTGAGTCTATTACATAAAGCACTAGAAAATGTGAGGATCTATTCTGCATTTCCCCAAACCACACTTTAAGGATAAGCTCCCTAATCTCCCCTGGACAATGGCAATGCAATCACAAATGCATTAGTATCCCACTTGTGGGGAACACGCTATGGACAGAATGCAAACACGAGGTTGTAGACGCGTCTCAAGTGGTCTTGAGTGCACGGGGATAGGAAATTTACAATTTCATTGACATTCAAAGGCATTGATCTAAAATATTTTATAATATTTATTTGTAAAACTTTTAGATTTTACAATTTACACACAAAAATTACAAGTATTAGATTTTCAGTTTGTTAGCTTTCTTGAAAATAAAGGTCGCAAACTCATAGTTTTCGTATTTCTTAAATATAACAAGCATAATCTAGCAGCCAACATTGAAATAAGTTATATCATTAATATTTAATTGGTACATAATTAAATCAGTATAAAAAACTTGCCCAGGTTCGAGTGGGACTCGCGCGGTCGTTTTAGTTTTTTAGTCGGATTTCGTTTTTATTATAACTATTTTATAACAAATGAACACATTCTCATAGCAATTTTATTCGCATATTCTGTAATTTTTTTTTTTTAAATCAATTTACCAAGGTATGATTTGGACAAAACTGCCATTTTGTGCTTAAAGATCCAACTAAGTACAAGGAGTTCTCAATAAGTTGAATATTGAAATAAACGCCATCTATCACTCCGATGTTGAAGTTGAGCAATAAAAAATACTTTTGTATAATAATAACCTATTTTTTTCTTTTTTTTTCGTGGGGAAACCCATCATGGGTTCCTCTCAACGCGGGGGCTGCTGAGAGGATATGCCGGACTCCTACCGGCTAAAGCCCACGGTGTTCCTCTGTACGCCCGTTGCCGGGACTGCGGGTACGCTAACAGCAGTCTTCCGCGGTAGCACTCTTCCGCGGTATAATAATAATGACCTGGATGGTAGGGGGACTCCATACTATGGAGTCCCCCTACCATCCAGGTTATTAATATTATTATAAATATATACTATGGGTTGGAGTATTTATGTATTTGTAATCATGTGCTCATGAGCAACAACAACCCAGAGAGACCCAAGGAGTGTTAAGAGTGTAATCTTTACATTTAAGTAGGTACATGAAATTTCACAGGCTACTATTGATTTCATATTATGCGATGTTTGAAAATGTATTTTTTTTATTATTATACTGGTAATCTAAAATTCAAAGACGCACTTAGACCCTTAATAATATAATAGGTAAATGAGTAATTCCTCTCGCTTAATTTGTCACCAAATTTGGCCAATAGACGCGTTGGGTCTTTGCTCATCACGTATGCACGGGCGAGAATGTTGAGCGATGCAGTACACGCCGTAAGCCTTTACCACGCGCGTTGTAACGGGATTCCCTGGAATTTTCCCACAGGAATACAATGTTGGACCCGATCCGCTCTGGTTTAAACCAAAACAAAAATTCCGATCGCATACTACGATATCAGAATTTTTGTAAAACCGAAAAAATTAATCAATTTGCTGATTGAATGAACCATTGTACTTCATCTTTGAAGGTGCAACCGCCGCTGTTGTTAAAGAAAAATGAAAGTATTCAGTGCAGGACATCTTTATGAAAGTAAATGGACTGAAGGACTGTTCCTTTTCTGCGTAGCACTATCAAAATCTGTAAACGGAAAGCTATAGTACAATAACTAAGTGCGACCGTTATTTCTCATAAATTTTCAACGCACAATGAAATTAATTTATACAGTTAGAGGCTAAATATGCAATCGTGCCAATATTGAACACAGATTTTTCATCGTCATCTTTTAAAAAAAGTCGACGGGTACTTAGGATAAATTTCACTTTGAATTTCACATTGTTAATATTTATAGGCTCGTAAATATTTATATTTCTTTTCGTGAATTACAGGTGGTCGTCACATGTTCATTCCTTTTTTGAACTTTTTAATAGACTTTCTAAAGGAAAGACATCATTTTTTCCTCATGTTTTTTTTTCATTAAAGGTATTTCTCAAACGTTACTTTGTATTACGTAAAATCAACCGAATTAGAAATGTTTTAGCCTTAGAACCCCGTGCATTACAACCGCACGGTTGCCCTCGAAGCCGCCGTTTGCCGACCAAACGTGCATCACGTTGACGACATGGAGGAACAAAACACTATTTAGATGTGGTATGGAACTCGGTGGACAAGGTGTTTTTTTTTTTCTTTTAAAAAGAACACTTGAAGGTTTCTATTAAGTAGATGCTCAAAGAGTGCGAGCCAAACATCTAGCCAGGCTTGTACTATATGTAAGTATTTTTAAAAAAATCTAGAGAAAGGGGAAATTACCTTCTTTCGAAATTTCAAACGAAAGAAATTAAATGTGTTAATAGCTTTTTTAATTTTTAAGCAACTACTTGACAAACCTGTGACAATCCTGTGGTAAAATCTAAAGTGTTTAGACCGTATTTTCTTTAATATCTTTAAAAAAATCTGATCGATATTATAATATTAGTGACCTATCTTTGTCTTGCTCTTGGTACACATACATATTATGTTTTAAATATTGAAGGGTATAAGATCCAGTCCACACGGCGAGTTGCGTCAAAAGCTTTGCGTTGCGACGACGCAATCGTCGCAACGCAAAGCTTTTGAGGCATAGCCGGCCCCACGGGTGCTGCGCCAACGCAGCGTTACTACGACGTAGTAACGACGCGACGCAATGAGTACTCCCCCGCCCGCTTCGTCTCGGGCGCTGCAGTTCAGTCGCGTATGTGCTACGTCGACGCAGCGCATCGTGTGTACACTATGATTATTAGTATGTAAAACGACGTAGCGACAGCGCTACGTCGACGCAACGCTGACGCAACGCGCCGTGTAGACCGGCACTTACCCTTCTTTATAAGGATCGACGTACATGCGTATAACCTTTACAAATTATAATTAATGTTTGAAAAATAAATTGGCGATTTACTCGTAATAACTCACTCTATAAACACGCTGTAGATTTCTTCCAAATGTAATATTAAAGTAACTTTAAATGGAGAGTAACCTTTTGGTGCCTACCTACCAAATACCACATCCAAAAAGTTTTCTACTTCCAACATAGCGCTGCCACAAGTCACGAGTTAAATTAGTTACATTTTCTGTATTCAAGGCGTGTGTGTTGGTTTTTTCGCTCCCGCCAGCAACCCAGCCGTGCGTGGCGCTGGCTGGAAACTGCGTTTTGGTCAAGATAAATACGGAAGTTAGGAGAAAGGTAAACAAGACAAAATTAAGATTATTAAATTTAGTGAGGAAGTTTAATTTTGTAAACAGGCATTTTTTGAGAAATTAGAAAAATGTACCTCTACGCATTTTTAGAAAATCTACCTCGGTACTGAATGATGGTGTCTTTGAATAACACCGCTCCCTTACTCACTGTGATTGCCGTGAAGGGACGTGAGATCAAATCCAGGTCGGCAATATTGTTTTAAGTTATTATACATATATCTTGCATCTGACTTTCCAATATAAGGAAGGTATGTCATGCATAATGATCCCGAAGCGTAAAACGATCCCATAGAGATATTTACCTTCATTTACATTATTTACCATAGAGAGATTTACCTTCTTATCATGGCATTATAGGTAAATAGTTCGAAACATTTTGCAATAAAATCTTATTAAATATTTTAATAAATTATAACTTATTAAGGACTATGTATATCATATTTAATAAGCTTGAATCAAATCTGATCAGTATTTCTAAACATTAGCGCATTCAAACAAACAAAAAACTTATACTTTGAAGGCCCGCATGGGGGAGCGGTCGCCATACCGATCTAACGCGCAGTGGGTCACGGGTTCGATCCCCGTCCAGACAGACATCTGAATGATGAGTTTTGATTTCTGTTCTGGGTCTGGTGTATTCGTCTTTGTGTCTATGGCACCCACGACAAATGAGAAAATCCTACTGTGGGGCTATGAGTGTAGAAAGCATATTTTTATGTGAATTATTTCATTTTTGTTAAAATGGTTGATTTAAAATTTAGATAAACAATAACGCAGCCATATTTGTCTTGGCTTTTCATTAGGCGTCTCTTACTTTGACTCTACCATGCAGCCAAGTGTACGTAATGCGAAATATGCGTCAAATAGACCAAAAAAATTAGTCGTTGGAAAAAGTTTTAATTTAAAAACGGACTCATTCGCTTTATAACACTTAGTAGGCAATAGGTTAATGATTAAATTTGTATCGGATTCTAGGAATATGTAGTCAAGGTTTTTCTGTTGCCATTATAGCTTTTGCCCATGTAATAAACAAGATGGTTATAACAATACAAAGTAATAGAAAGGAAACAGACAGACCCGCTGAGTTTCTTGCCGGATCTTGTCAGTCAAGGTCGTGTTCTGATCCGGTGGTAGTGTAAGAAAACTATTGTCACTAACAATTTGTAAGTGCCCCCGTAGACCTATGCAAAATAAATATTTCATTTCATATCACCGCCGCTTAATAATTGTAGGTACTACAATATAGCTTTAATTGAAAAACAGTGCAAGGATGTGCATAAGAAACCATGACTATGGACTTTCAACCCTTTGATACTCATATGCTACGGCATATTACTACAAGGGGTGGCCTGGGATCTCAAGGTTATCCGCCTCGCCTGGGTATTTTCTCAAAAGGGTGAATAGCTTCCGGATTCTAATGTTATCGCAATAATGTGATGTTACTAAAATATTACCATATATCCATTTTTTTTGTCCTTTAGCACTTCAGCTAGTAATAAATAGAATCGGAAGGATGGAGGAAGAGTCTTAGGGTCCAGTAGACTTCTTACTTGTAGGATTACCTTCGACATAATTACAAAACGGAGCCGTTATTATAAACACTAGCGTGTCTGTCAGTTCAACAATAACCTTACTCTGAATATACTGAACCGATTAAGTTGAAATTTGGTGCACATATGGACTACAAATGTAAATAAATATTTTTGTAGTGAAAATCTTACACGCTGTTATAACCGACCACTGTATGCCTTCTGGCCTACCCAGCCTTTTCCCCTTCT
>DWNE01001239.1:0-22895 GCA_018249875.1 Cecropterus toxeus | reverse complement strand
GGTGGTAGACCTAATGTAGTCCGCCGGGGGAAGTACCCCCGCCACACTTATTTCTAGCGTGAAGCAGTTTTTGGGTTTCTATTATATACTTACTTATTTACTTTATGAAACACCTTAAGCTAAGGGTTATAAGGTTAAACTTAATGGTATTCTCTGCCAGTCAACCCTAGGCGATGGCGATGATTTTTGGTAGGCATATAAATAGTAGCCAGAAGCTAATAAATATCTTACTTTACTATACTATCCTACTATACATACTTACAGATGTTCATGGGTGGCAGTAACCACTTGCCATCGGGTGGCTGCATAGTTACGCATATACACGGCCGCCAGTAGGCTACCCTATTTAGTTTCTTAAAACTTTGAATCATTTAATAGGATATTTTATAAAGCTGAAGAGTTTGCTTGTTTGGTTGAATGCGCTAATCTTATAAATTACTAGTGTTTTTAATATTTATTTTTGTGTTGAATAGTCCATTTATTGAGGAAGGCTATAGACTATATATAACATCACGCTATGTTTATTTGTTCTTTTGTTGTGTACAAGCGGGTAAAACCGCGAGTTTACGCTATTTTGACAGGATTGATATTATGTTTCAGACCCGTATGCAGTGGGAAAAACATGATAAGCGTTGGCAGCAACAAACTATACGATTTGGGACAATTATATGAGGTCGAAAAAATTATAATCCATCCAGATTATAACTTGATTGAGCATGATCATGATATTCTTATCGCAAAGTTAAAGTACTCCTTTCTCTTTAACGAAAAAGTACAGCCAATAAAAATGGCGGACGCACATGTGACGTTTGGTGATGGGGCTTTTTTCGAGACTATGGGCTTTGGAAAAACTGTACGTGTATATAATATAAATATTATTACGTATTTAATAAAATGACAGTATTTGTTATCTATATATATAAAACGCAATTCCGACTCACTTATTTATATATCAACGCTCAGCCGAAACTGCTGTATCAAGAACCAAGATATTTGGTACAGGGGTTCTTTTTATGGTGTAAGTGAGCGATAAGAAATAATTTTAGAAATCAAGCTCTAAGGCGGTTAAAGGGGGGTTTAAAAGTTTGTATGAAAGTCCGCCAATTTTCTAACTAGCTCTATGAAACTTGTATCTGGATTTTTGGGAAGAAAAAATGAAATAGTTATTTCAGCATTTTTTTTGATAAACAACCCCTAAGAACATAAAATAAGGATAGAAAGCTTGTATTTAATAAAATGGTAGCATTTGTTACGAAACGGTACGTGCTGAGGTGTGCAGATCTCATCACTTTTTTTTTTTTTTTGTTCTCAAAAGGTAAACCTACAAAAGGTACCCGACGCCGTGAGAGCGACGTCGGTTTATGTGGGATTTTAATGCACTAAACCCGGTGGCCGTTCTCGGCGCTGCGAACAGAACTCCGGGATCTCCAGAGGAACACAACCGTTTCTCTGAGTTGTCCCATCGGAATCATCGGCTGGTCCCACCGCACCAACTAGTTTTAGGTCACCTGGCTAGGCGGTTCGAGCAGCAGGAAGCACTTTTTGTCGCCTCTTACCACAGGCACGGGATACCGAGGTCCTATTCTGATCCAGGAACTATAGAGATGATGTCGATCTCACCTAGGGTTGTTATATCTTTCCTGGATATAATAGTGCCAAATAAAAATGGAGGCGTTTTTATATTTGAGTTCTACTGTGCGTTAATTACGAATGAAAAATTTGTACCATGACGAATTATGCAGGAAGTTATACCATAGTTTAATAAAAGTACAGATCATAAATGGACGTATGCCACAGACAACACTAAATAACTTAAATAGTCTATCACGAATTGTAAAATAGTCTATCACGCCGCAACAGTTGCCACCCTTACTTTATACAGTATTGTACTTTATTTAGGGTAATTGTACTTTATACTTTATGTGAAAAATAAATTATATTACAAAATCTGTGATTTTAAACGCTGATTAATGAATGTTTGATGATGCTGATTAATGAATGATGAATAAATGAATGTTTTCAGGAATCAGGACGAGCTCCTCGGCATTTGCTCTCAGTGAGTGTGCCTTACGTTGACATGGCTACATGTAGACGGCAATATATCTCATCTGTTATAACCGATAATATGATTTGCGCTGGAAGTAGGGGAAAAGATAGTTGTGAGGTAAGTGAGGTGTTCACCCGGTGGTGAAACCAGTGTAGTTCGACGGGGAAGGTACCACCGTCACATCTATTTCTATCGTAAGAAAGTTCTTCCGTTTCGTTGGAAGGGTGTGGTTGCCGGCTCACTTTTATATGAGGCGATCATCTCAGTCCTCGGGAGTAGCAACGCATCCGTGATTGACTTCAGATAGAACTCCTGTTCTATATAAAGTTGCTTACGTTAGCTACTGTAATCGTATAAAAAAAGAGAAATTTTCTACCTTATTCCCCCAGCTCCGTCCGCTTGGGTCATGTACTACGATGAAACGTATCCTATTTGTTATAACTATCTGTTTGCTAAAGTTTATCCTAATCCAATCCGCAGTTTGTTTTTGAAAAAAATAACAAATAATTCGCCCCCTACCTCGTGACTTCCCATATTGTTCGTGAATAATAAGTTGCACAAGATGGTGTGAGTTATCGGGCGAGGAAATATTATTTCCATGAAACCATTTTAATTAGACTTAGAGGTACTCCACTATCACTATTAAGAAAATAACGAATGATTCTTTTATATAATCTTCAACCGAACTACGACATCGCTGATTAATTAACATCGTATATTAACGTTAAAATCGATGCGCCTTCACATTTATAATATTAGTAAAATTTGTTTATGTCATAGGTATATCCAGATTTCTCTTTTCGCTAATTTAGAATCACCCATCATTCCTCGTCCTACCACTTTGTAAATTATGTATGAAAAATGATAATATTTTGATGTATTTTTAGGGTGACAGCGGCGGTCCCTTGGTTTATAAAGGCACACTGGTGGGTGTGGTATCTTTCGGCTACGAGTGCGGATACATCGGAGTCTACAGTAGTGTACCGCGTCACCGAGAGTTTATTGATACGATAATTGCACAAAACTCATAAAATGACAAATTGTAATTTTAAAAATATACTATAAATAAAGTTCCACTGCTGAATATGAAATGGGATTAGGGTATATTTTAAAGAAATTCTGTAAAAATCCATAATTAGGATATTTTATTAAGAACGTTTGACACTACACGTCATATTTTAGCGAAAGAGATCAATGCCTCTAGCGGCAGATAACTTCGTAAAGACATTAAAATAGAAAATTCGACTGCTTTAAACGAAGTTTTCAAAGTAAATGTATTATATTATATTTAATTTAATTTAACGCTTATGTGAGTTTATGTCAAAATAGTCAAGTAAAAACATTATAATATGTATATTTTTGGATTGGTATATTAACCAGTTTCATTTGATATCCATATTTTCGTAATACTAAAAAATGACACTCCCACCCCTCTTTTTCCTCTATTTCCAGGCGCCATTTTATAAATTATGTAGCCTATGTCACTTTGCAAGCTGAGACGATTTTGATGATGTCATACGTCACAATCCGTCAAGCCGTTTTGGCCGTAGCGCGTGCCAAAGATATGGACATACATACAAACTAACATACATTCATACATCGAAAAACAGCTGGATAATTATCAACTGTAAAATTAGGTGCACTAACGATCTGGGGTTACCTGTAATGTTAGTTTTTAAGCCTATGTATTAAATAAATAAATAAAAAAAAAACTATTGCTGGTTGCTGGTCACTTATATATGAAGCGACTGTTTTCGTCCGATGTAGTACTAAAGCAACGTGTTCTAAACGTTTCCTGTTCTATATGAAGTCGCTTACAAATGTCTATGGGCGGCACCACTTACTATCAGGTGGATTGCATGCAAACGAACTTCTTTGACGACCCGCGTAGCGGAGTGTTCACCATACCGATCGGACACGCAGTGGGTCCCGGGTTCAATTCCAGGCAAGACAGAAATGCGAATTATGAGTTTAGATTTCTGTTTCTGGGTCTGGGTGTTTGTGTATTCGTCTTTGTGTGTCCATGGCACCCACAGACAGGAGAAAATCCTACTGTGGGAGCTATGAGTAGATATAGAAAGCGTTTATGTTTTATTTGCAATCTCATAAAAAGGAATATAAATACAAATATTTTAAATCATAGAACATGTTTTTTTCATATTTTTTTAAACTTTCTAATGGGTCCTTTTCACACTAATGTCATACCTAAGTGTACTGCATAGGAAACCTATGAACTTAAACATAAAATAAAACAAAAAAGTCGTAGTGGCAACATTTTATTCTTGCTTCGAAATTTAATTACAATCTTAAATAATATTATCAAGTCTACATCTAGATCGGGATGTTATCCCTAAGCTATCTAACGAACATTACTTAAATGTATAGCTCCTTTGAGCGGTTTAAATGTGTGCACGACAAGGTTTAAATGAACATGGGGTTACAAATATTACAAACAAGCTGAAGTAGCTTCGCTACGGGGCACAGAAATGATCGCCATCTTTAAATAGTGTAAAATATTGAACTCAAAAGCAACATATAAGTCGACCGGGTAAATAAACTACATCCATGCAAAATTTCATGTAAATTGGACCAGTGGTGCTTGTGTGATAAAGTAACAAACAAACACATAGACACACACCATCTCATTTTTTATATATTAGTGTAGATAAAGCTGACCCGATAGTTTGTCTTGACTATGAATTTTCTTATTTTCCGTGCAATTTGTTCACTTTTTTACTTTTATTATCCTTCGCATGTCAATAACAAACATAAACAAAAGAATTTGCGAAATCGGTCCAGCCGTTCACGCGCAATGCCGTGTGCCATAAGGGAAATAGGGATTCATAAAGTATCCAATTTGCATAATTTATAGAATTAAGTGTAGTCTGGGGAATTTTTAACATTACTTTGAATGCACGTATTTTTTTTTTTAATTACATAATAGTGTCTTGAGCCAACAGCCCCTCTCTCATTAACCCCACTTTCATTCAGACCTTGCCGCACTATGTCTGAGTTTACAGTAATATATTCTTATTGTAGTTTATTTGATAAGACAAAGTTTAGGAATGATGTGAGTTAAATCAAATGAACTTTATGTATAAAACAGATATACACAGGTTACGGCGAACACTGCAATTTGACTTGAAATTAATTTTACGAGAGATTATACAATAAATAATTGTAAAATTTAAATAAAATAATGTAAAATACAACTAAAAACTCACACATTGCTTGACTTAGACCACAGGTTCCCTCTCTCCAATTTTCTATTTATTTTTCGATTTTTTTTTAAAGTCCGACTTAGATTTTCTTATACGGTGATATTTTTTGTATATTAATCACATCTCTCATTGGTTTATACAAGCCAATGTCCTTTTATATCTACCAACAGCTATTTTGAAACCGTTCAGTGTAAAAAGGGTGGGAATGCTGACATTAAGAACCTATAGTCTAGTTGGAATACAACAGTTTATACCTGTAAGGTCCGATAAACTATTCTGTGCGTGTGGGAGGGATACGACTAGCTATCTTAGTGTTTTTATAATATGTTATTAAAACTATCTAAGAACTGGAAAATTGATAAAACAAGTTTATCCATTTTTAATTGATTACTATTTGCCCCTTTACAGTAATGTTAAAGTTTGTACATTTCATTGACACTCTAAATAAGATTTAACCCAAAAATACTTACTTGTGAAGTCTCTTCCCTAGGAAAAAACTGTACAAGTAAATAGTTTATGGTACAAATTGCTGATACAGGGGAGCTCAAGTGACCATAGACAATAGAGCATAGTTAGTTTCGAAAACCGTCACGCGCTCAGAAAAGTTAGTAGGACATTTCGACATTTGCATTATGGGGAGTTAACATCTGTATAATTTCGTGAAAAAATTGATTAGATGCTAAATTACAAGGTGTGGATGGAAATTGTGGTCGTCTCAAAGCTGATCTGACCGTTGAAGATTCAATTGCCAATCTAATCGACCAATCACACACACCACACATCGACCGATCAATCACATCGGGTACTGTAAACACCGATCAATCAAATCGGGTACTGCGAACACCGATCAATCAAACTAGGTACTGTGAACACCCCATTAGCAGATGATCAAAAAATCGTGTCAATAACTTAATACAATTTCAAATTCTAAAAATATATCAACCTGGATAGGTTATTAATATTAAAACCGATTCCGCAGTGTGTAAGAGACATTATCGTATATTTCATATGTTTTATAAGTAGTGAATGGGTAATACAGTAATTCCAGTATATTATGTTCAAACTTAACGATTTATAAGCTTTATCACTAAGTACTTACCTGTTTCGCCTCAGCTTTCTTTAAGAAAGTATCTAAGAAAATCGTTTCATAACTGGGCACTGACTATTATGACGTATGTTTTTCAACTAGCAATCTTTTGCTTACTGTAAATATAAATTTGGATTAGAATATATTGTGATTTAAAATAAATTGATGATTTATTTATTTTAACCGTAGAAGTATTTAATTAAACGAAATTCGTGAAATTATATTAAAAGTAAGGATTATTTCAGTAGATATTGCGATACTGCGGAAAGCGCGTAAAAGAAAAATTTACTCTATTATATCGTTACCGCTTTTTCGCTTTTCAGTGAAGTTGTAGTTTTTATAAAACTATCAATACGATTTACGCATAAAATTAGTAGTTTATTTATTGTTTTCATATTAACCGACAATATTCCTATTTTTGTATTGTAACAAATTATGACATTTTTATGGTTGTTAGTCTGCAATTTTTGTTTTATTGAGCCCATTATAGATTATCTACTCTATGGTTTACATACTTTACTCTATGGTTTACAGTTTTGTACCATAGAGAAACTTAGATTCCGTGTATTTTGGTTACATTTTATTATTTTAAGTTAGTACCCAGCTTCAAAACATATCCTAAGTGTATCTACAATTTTCTACAGCGCCTTTAATATTCGAGGTAGACTGAGAATGTCAGAATGTTAAATTAATAAACAGCTTAAACTAGTTTAATTAATGTTATAAATAATACAGTTAATATAGCAAATAATACTGACACTGACACAACTTAATCTATTAAAATATAATTAATTTAATCAATTATAACACGTAATTAAAGTTAGTAAGGTTAAACCATAAAATAATGCATAACGTTAATTAATGTTATAATTATTCGTTATTATACCGTTAAAATACATTTAAAAACTATAATTATCGACACTAAATGTAAAATAAATTAATGTGAAATTCAATATGAAAAGTGGTAACTAAAATAAGTTTGAAATAAATATAAATAAATCTTTAAAATATGGCCGTTAATTTTTTAATTAAATAAATGAAATAACAGTTAAACTGATTATAATACTTAGTCTACCCCATAACCATAACGAGTGTGCGTTCTACGCTTCCACTGCCCTCGTTATCATGACGAACCGTTTCGTTAATTAAAGTGTAGATTTAACAGTGACCAAGTTGTCATTTTGTTGCTTTGAATGAATCAAAAACCGTTAATTATAAGTTAAGGTACACTTTTATCAGTGGCAGATTTATCAAAAGGCTGTTGGATGGAGCCTAAGACGGCAGATTTTAAGGGCGGCAAATATAATGATATCTTGTCTTAGAATATACCCAGTGGTATAGAGTGCGCGGGTCAGGGCTCCAAGATCCTTGGTTGGCACGTCTTGGGGGCGGCAGAATATTTAGACCTGTCGAATTTTTTTCGCCTACTTAAATGGCCATAGGTTTGACTACTGGCGGCGATTTATGACCTTATTATATTGTTCTAGAATTTAAAACTTGGCGTTCTTAACACACTCTGTAGATATTTTTTTTTTATATTTGTATTACTTTAACTACATTAATGATACAGATGACAACAAAGTGAATTGTTTATTTTTTACCTTCTCCTGTAAACTAACCCGTTTTATTAAACGGTTTTTATTCATGCAAAACAGCAACTTGTGACTAAGTGGTGAGGGCACTTCATCTTTTGACACAACAGTGAATTACTCTTAGCACTTTCTTTTTATTTTACCTAAAAACAGTTCGTTTCATGTCTTTATTTTAGGCAGTACTACTAATAATAGGAAAATTTGGTAAGTCATCGTATAGTTTTTTTGTTATTTTTCATTATAATGTGACGACCTCCCGCTATTCAACGAGAGATGACATCTTCGTATTCTGAAACGCGCTATCGGAGTTTTCTCAACATCGCGCATATATACAAGTTCCGAACTGAGACTGTCGGAGCACGGCCGCTCCCCAGGCATGATCACCTAGCCTGGCGGGAAATCTCCCTTTGCCAAAATAATTACAAAACGCTAAGGAACTTTTCAACAAGTCGTTCTTTTTTTGATTTTATACACATTTTTGAAACAGACCTTGAAACATTGTAACAATTACCTACTCTTTCTATATAACAATGACTAGTATGGCAATCGTTAACATTAGGTATATTTTCGTGCCCCCTTTGTATGCGGTATAAGTTTGATTTTTGTCTCCGATTTTCTAACAATTTTAGCATATGAAGTGTTCTTTTGCTAAACTTGTAAAAAAAGAAGTTTCATCAAGAGGTCGATTCAGAAAAACTTTTTCTAAAATGAAGGTGTATCGATAGATAGATAAAGGAGATTTATGGATAGATTTCGTTTTAGAGGAACATTTTTCTAAAACGGAGGTCTATCGAGAGATAGAGATAGATATCGGAGATTTATGAATATATTTCGTTTTAGAGAAACCTTTTTCTAAAAGGGAAGTTTGTCGATAGATAGATAACGGAGATTTATGGATAGATTTCGTTTTAGAGAAACCTTTTCCTAAAACGGAGGTCTACCGTTAGATCTCATCTTAGAAAAATGTTTTTCTAAAACATAAATCTATCTAAAGATTTAGAGAAAAAATGAGAAAAAAACTGAGATCTATTGATAAAAGATGTCAGTCTGGCAATAATC
This sequence comes from Cecropterus toxeus, assembly GCA_018249875.1. Taxonomy (NCBI): domain Eukaryota; kingdom Metazoa; phylum Arthropoda; class Insecta; order Lepidoptera; family Hesperiidae; genus Cecropterus; species Cecropterus toxeus. The sequence goes on along the minus strand of DWNE01001239.1, from coordinate 13,889 downwards.
AGACTTATACACGATTTCAGTAGTGGCATAGATTTATGTTTTATTACCAATAAATAGCCGTTTACGAACACATCCACGTAATTGATCTGTAACAATAAATTTTATGACCGATTCGGTTTATTGTTTGGCCTTCGTCATTTTAATACATAAGTAACAATTGTTATGTTTAGATTTATTTGTATAAAGCTCATAAAAGCTTATTTTTTAAATTCCAACTATTTCTAATAAAATTTATAAATTCACGTTTTTGTATTTCGAAGTACTTTTTTATTTATAATATTTTATCTTTATAGGATATACTTCTTTATATTATAAGACTTTTAGGTGTTTTAATATTAACTCTTTTTTCGTCATATGTCCCATAAGTAATTTCAATAAGTTATTTTCTTTACAGGCTTAATCTTTCAAAATCTATTTAGATTCTGGTGCCATATTTGAATATTTAATATAATAACTAAGTAAAATTAGTACATTTAGTTCTGAATGTATCTTTATATTTCGTAATTTAGATTAAAACATATCTGTAGTTAACGTGGATCTATTTATACCTGCCTTACAGCGATTCTTTCGATGTGAGTAGTGATCATAAAACTACCAGCATGATGTTTTACTAACGCATAAGGTCAAGACAAATCTTAATGCTACACATGGGCGTATAATAGGAGTTAAGTGCTCCGACCCCCCTATCTCCCCTCTAGTATAGGCGAAAAAGAATTGTTCAATCGGAAGGACTTTCTTTTTCTTTGTCGCCAAATCGCATGCTTAATGGAATATTGACTCATGAAGAGATAAGTAGGAATATAGTTACGTATAGATACACGCGTCTGTTGGCGTCATCTATCGTCTACCGTTTGAATTACGTTGAAATTACGATTTGTTGGCGCCCTAACTTTAATAAATTAAATTTTTTTTCATCAAAAAGTAGAAAAAGGCATTGCAAGATGTTCTTTTGCGATTTCCCAGAAATCGTTTTTTTGAGTGAAGTCAGTATTTCAATAAGCATGCGAAATATTCTTCTGTTCACCTCACCGCGCTATGTTACTTATAGACACCCTTAAAAAGCTGAGTGAGAGAAAAAATGTTACCTATCCTTTTGGACTCTTAAAAAAGCCATATGCCCATGTTGCTATCCGCCGTGTATCTATTTCAATTCTGTAGACTTGCTAGATGTCTACATTTCCATTAAATCCCTAATTAGCCAGCCTCATACTTTTCTCATTATAATTGAAGATATCATCACTCACAAGTGCATTTGACTACTATATTCAGAAAGAATTCGTAAAAATTACAATTCTTGATGTCGATTATAATATGTGATATGAATATAATTTGATTAATACTACTGATCGTTGATCAGATAGTATCTAATAAGCTAGGCAATGTTGCAGATTCTGCCTATCGAATCCAGATATTAAATTGAATATTCGTCTAACAATAATTCTTATAACCGATCACAAAACAATATAGTTCTTAGTACGAGCTTATTTTGTTTTCTCAAAACATTCGTTTGTTGTTGCCCGTACATTGCTATGTACACTACACGATTTTGTTTTTTGTATTTATCCATACCTTGCAATGTACTTTAAACATAAATTGATTGTTTAAAAATAACACAATAAAGTCGTACTAATCGCACAGATTGATAAAGAAATTGAATAATAAATCTTCCATCTAGTTGTCTTTGAACTATTCTATAAATTTCGAGTTGTTGAGATATTAGCAATACTAACTATAATTAAGCTTATAATTAAAGGATATCTACATAGAAGCGTTAGTCTAACGGTCAATCAATATTTCTTTTGTAGACGTTCTGACGGCCCATTGTTTTCATGGGTAACCGAATTCCCGGCCCGGAGGGTAGTTTTGTATCTAGAACGTCTTCTTCACTACTGCTCGAGCCGTCGAAGCGACCGGACGTACGTATCTCGCCTTGTTCTGAATCTGACTGTAAATAAAAAAATAGATTACTGTCATTTTGGCTATTGTTTCCAAACTTGCAGTTGCGAATTTATTGCAATTAAATAAAATATGTGTTCCAAGACTACGGACGACAGTGGATTAAAGTGAAATTTAAAAAAACATATATCTAATTCATTCTCTAAATTGATAAATGGCTGTAACATGCAATAAAAGGAAAATGTATACGCAACTACATAGTAATGAAATCGTGAATAATTTTCTAAATTCAAAGAAAATGATGTTGAATAAAACCAAAATTGAAAATTAGTAATTTTTATGGTAACGAATTGATTGTTAAGCTTATACGCATGTTAGTTTTTATTAGAAATTATCGATTTAAAATACCTTGGATATGTTTTATTACCCAATAATAAAGCGTATATAAAGATCATAGCGATGCAAAATATCATAACGTTTATATACATACATAGTTATTTATTCAGACTAGATATTACTTTAAATAACGAATGTATATGCTATTTGCAACGATACGTTATGATTTCATATATCTATTTTACATTAGTCTCACTTTATGTTTATTTATATTTAATATTATGTATTATAGTAATATTAGTCTGAAAAGGTGGTAAGACAATATATACTTATAAATAAAAGCAAAACAAATAAATATACAATAGTGCGTTAGTTATACTCCAACGAGGCTTTTAATGAAACATATTTTGATTAATTTAAATTCAGCATGAATACTTCAATAATAATAATTGATAACTACCTGAAAAATAAGGTGATGCGTTAACAGTAGGAGCGGAATTAGATTAATTTTACCGAATACAAATTTTTAGCTGCGAATACAAGAAAATGTTCCCAATTTACCCGCGAATACTGAAAACGCAAATTCGAAAACCGTGGAAAAATTAATTTTCACAGTCGTTCATTAAAAGGCTCGCAGAAGTGATACAAGCGTGTATAAACGAGCGAGACACACATCTATTTCTTGGAGCGTCGCACGATGCTCGTGGGCAGACGCTTGCTGGTCCGCTCCTCGCCGCTGTCCAGCCCCTAGGATTGTTAGGTCATATTTACATTACATCTAGCAAGTTATGACAGTCAAGCGTTACTTTCAACTTGTTACACATTTAAAGTTGACTACTTCGCAATATTGTAATAGCTTTTTCTCACGGCTTCGCTCATTTCGGTCACATTTCCCAATGAATATTCTGTATGTTAGGCAAAAGGAGCGCAGTAGCCCCCGACCAAGTGGACCGATGACCTAAAGGCAGCTGGGAACTGTTGGATTCAGAAGGCACAAGACCGGTTGGAGTGGCGCCGTTTAGGAAAGGCCTATGTCCAGCAGCGGATCTCGAAAGGCTGATGGATGAAACGAAATGAAATTATTCTATATGTTAATTAATGTCATATGTACCAAATTATACCGAAATCAGACCTGTAGTTTTTGCGTGAAATGGTAACAAACGTATATTCATCCTCACAAATTTTCATTACAATATTAGTAACAAAAGAAGTAAGATCTTCACAGTATTTTATTTCTTATCTTATCTTACTTCTTACCATCTTATCTTACTAATATCATAAATGCAGAAGTTTGTGAGGCTGTATGTATGCTATAACGCTTAAATGGTTGAATGGATATGGCTGAAATGTAGTACAAGAAAAGATTATAGTCTGGAATAATCCACAGTCTACACATCTTTTTTTACGGGAAAAATATAAGGTTTCCATGGGACTGCTTAGTTTTGTGTAACAGAGCAAGGGAATAACATGATTTTTCATGTGGTACTTTAAGGGACAGAGACATATAATTTCAAAATAAATTTCACGTACATCATATTTATTTGCACGTGGGTGAAACCGCGGGCAAAGTAACCCATGTAAATATGTATACACTTTCCATGCTGCGCATTTTAAAGAAACTAACATATGTTTATTATCATATACTTAGTAATATTGCGAAGTAGTTTCATCCTTAGCGTAGTTTACAATTAGCAACATTTAAGTAGATAATAGATTAATAGCTTAAATAGTGCTAAATCTAGCGCCGTTAATCATAAGCTTTAGTAGTGATATCATGATATTTAATCACAATTTAATAAGATAAATTATTATAGTTGTAACTAATTATTATTTAACAATGAATTCAGTAACACACTTTTGATATATTGAGGCGTTTCATGTTTTTGTACTAAATGAGGTTTTTTTTGGCTTAAAAGTACGTAAAACATACATGTTAAAGTCATTTCAAGGACTTTAAAAGGCTTAATTTGAATGCTATCTTGTAATTGTATTCACGAAGCCTTCTGTAATTTGAATAAATAAGCGGTCGTTTATATAAAGTCTGAAATTTCTATTTGTTTCACTTTTTAATTTACTAAGACCGAAAATACTACTTCCAAAAACTTCAATTTATTAAAAGACAGAACTTTTATAGACACGAACAATATTAAAGATTGATAAGCTTGTCGTTAAGTCGTTCATATAGTTTGAAATTTATATTTGTCTATCGTTTTGATTACTAAGACTGAAACACCTGCCTCCATATACAAATCGCTGTAACGAATCGATTCAAACAATATCGTATTAACAATAATTAACATTTATTTAATTGTATAGTGCCACAAACATTACAAATACACAAAACACAGTATCTTACGTCAAAGTCGCCGATAGTGAACTTGGTGGCGGCGTCGGCCACCAGCTGCGCCGGCGCCGGCGGCGCGCTCTCCGGCGACAGCACCTGGTTTAGTGGGTTAGTCACCAAATGAACCGTTAGTCACCAAACGAACCGTTAGTCACCAAACGACTCGTTATGACCATAAAACGAATCGTTATTTACATAAAACGATCGGTTAGTTGCATGAAACAAAAGGTTATTTACATAAAACGATGAATTAATTGTATAAAACTATTAATCATTATTTACACAAAACGGTATGTTAATTGGATAAAATGATATTTTAATTCTATAAAACGGTAAGTTAAGAAGAAACGATTAGCATAAAATGGTATGTTAATTACATAAAATTATTAAAATAGGATGAATTATTTACATAAAACAATAAAAAGCTTAAGAGATGATACGAGAATATAGAAGAGATGTATATTTAAAATAAATGTTTATAATGAACATGGTGATAATGAAAATACTTTACAATATAATTAAAATCTAAAATCTTTAAAGGTAGTATTTACTCAATAAGACATTAATACTATTAACAAATAATATACGTGTAAGTAAATTAACATTCTTTTCAAACAGAGAAAGAACGAAACACAATGTTGAAACATAATTATAATCTTTTTTATATAAATAAACTTAAGCAAAGTCTTATTTATTTTCTTTCAAATATTAAATATAAGATACAAATGAAAGATTAAATATAACTAAAGAGTAATTTATATAAATCTAAAATTCGTTTCGTTTCTGTTATATTTTTTTTATTTATATTTATGGATTAATTCCAGAGAAGTGGAAATGTCATGTCCTAATTAACTTCTAACAGAACCCTAGGTCTTCATATTCTCTTCTTAAAAATCTTCTTGGTTTTCTTGCCTTTTCCCACGTTCTTCTGCGTCGTAGCCACGGGACTGAATGCATGCATGACAAATTGTAGAGTAAATGGACACTGCTACAATTTATTAGGCACGCATCCTGTAGCTGGCTGATTTGTTTCTATTAATTCTTTTTCTCCGACAACTTACAATTGTTCAATTGCTGAACAAAGGTCTCAGTATGGGAGAATTTTAGGATATATTCCACCCCGTTGGCCAAGTACGAATTGGTAGACTTCACACGCCCTTAAGATTTTATTCCTTACAACTGCACTGACTTATGCGTAGTTTTCACTGCGTAATGTCAGGGTTGATATAATATGCTGTGTTCTTTTTTCTCATGTAACTGGCTGTGTTTAGGTCAAATTCTTAATTTTGATTAGCCAAACGATCCATTTTTTAATTCCCTATCGTTTGACATGCGTAGCTCAAAATGGCCATCTTTTTAGCTAGAACTTAGCGACGATATAAGATTCGCAAGGGTTCTGTACTTGGTTGTAGACCAATGACTAAAATTTATGAAGATCACCTGCTTTAAAAGAAAAAGAACTCACTTGACGGACAACAAAATGTTGATTCGTTATTAACCTTTTATAAAACAATTCATTTAATAATAATGGTTGTGTTATGAATAACAATATAATAAATGGAATGACCTGAAAGAAAATATGCAATAATGAATGTCAAATGGAAAACACTAAAGTACAGACAGTAGATGTAAAAAAACAAATAACATGAATGCAACTAAATGAATATAATATAATATTAAACATAAGCAATTGAAGTGGGTTAAGACCAAGCGCACCTAAAATTTGATTTAGACATTGTAGAATAATACAAACTGTATTCAACGAATTAAGTTCAGCGGCAACAATTTAATGCAACAATTAATGTGGTAATTTTTACGACTTATCTTCTTAAACCTCTTTTTTTTCTCCACTTCATTAATCATCAATTTCGATAGTATTATTGTATGCAAATCTGGGTCTTTTAGCAATCACATTCTCTCAATACTTACAATAAGTTTTTACCAATAATCTTCAAATTCAACAGTCTTGCCTACCTACAGCAACATCTGATTTTGTAGCGAGCACATTTTTTGCATATTTATATAAATTTCAATGACATTTATTAAATCATTTCATTCATTTCATCAATTCGTTTCATCATTCATTAAAAGAAATTCATTAAATGTACAGTCAGACGATACAAACATAATCAAATTAAACGTTTGGTCGAAACCCACAACAAGAAAATACAAAAAACTAATAGTTAATCATAGTCGAAATGGCATTGATCTTCTATCAAATGTAATACATATTACACTCCAAAGATGTCCAAAAACAAGAAATTTGAAGAACTTTGGATAAATTTATCATGAACAAGAAAGGTTTAGAACTTTCAATATACTCACGTCCTGATCGCTCATCATCTCCTTCGTGGATACGGTGGTCTCGATCCTCCTGATGGATCCCTGGTGGATGTCGACGTCCAGCGCGAGGCACTGGAAGCGGCGGAGCAGCAGCACCACCGGGATGGGCAGCACTCCTGCCAGGATCATGGCCACTGCGATGCCGAGGACCCAGTTGGGGTACGGCAGTTGGACTACACGACCCTGTGATATACATAAATTCAAAAATATTGGTATGGTTATCGTAAAATGTTTTGAAGGTGATTCGACGTTGGAGGTTCTACCGCCACACCTATTTCTACTTAATAACCGCAGTGTTAACTGGTGTGGTTTGAAGGGTGTGGTAAAGGAAACATAATTATATAAGGCATTCCAAGTTAGTTCTCAAGGATAGCAACTATCATTAACCATGATTCTTATTTACTCTTCTTCAGGTAGAGATCTTATCGGATTGATTTCAAATGATCACGAACACTAGTGGACACTCACTATAAGGTGAACTGCATGTTCGTTTGTTACTTGAATCTTGTGAAAAGGAGTTTTATGTTTATCAGTCAACTTTTAATAAAAGATTATTGGAGCAGAGATCTTGCAACGTTAAGGTCATTTCAGGATATTGAAAGCTCCTCAATATCTAGAAACATTTATCGAATAGATATCATTTTACGAAGAAGTCCTTAATTTGACTTAACTTGAAGCTATTAATAAATTACTTCAGTGGTAATTAACATAATTAGGCTTACCAAATCAGCGTTCCAGGCTCCATACGTGGGCGGAGTAATGATCATGAAGACCAGGGAGGAGAGCAGAATGCAGCTGACGATGGCAGGGCCCACGTACCGCCAGGTCAGTTGCCAGTACCAACCGGGCCGGTAGCCAGTCATCTCGTAGATGTCGTTGGAGAACCTTGGAAATATATATAAATTAGGTGGTAGAACCAGTGCAGTTCGACCGGGGAGGTACCACCGCCACACCTATTTCTAGAAGCAGTTGTTGCGTGAGGTGGAAGGGTGTGGTTACCGGCTCACTTATGTATACAAGGCGATGGTAATCCTCGGGAGTGGGAACGCATCAGTGATCGACTTTAGATAGAACCTCCTGTTCTATATGAAGTTGCTTACAGATGTTCATGGGCGGCAACAACTACTTACCATTAAGTGGACTGCATGCTCGTTTGCTACTTCAGTCTGATAATAAAAGTAGGGTAGGTATTAAGGAAAAATCTGAAACAGGTACAGGCTACAGGGTAGCTTTTCATAATATAATTATGAGAGAAACGACTGAAATGTGACTAACAATCTTGACTAATATTTATGATTCTTAGGTCTTCTTATTTGTGATAGCGTACATGATATTAGAGCATGGACTTAATTCGCAATCCACTACTTGAATCCACTAATGCCTTTGATTTGATCCGATGTTAGCATAGCTGCATCAGCAGATGCTATGTTAGATATAATCATTTTGGCTTATCGTTTTACCTACCACATCTTATTGCTTAAGGAGTCAAATTTACCCACCTCTCATGTCCATAGATATAAACGACAGCGACCATCTCCAGCAACGCGATGACCACGAGGCCGATGGTACCAGCGAAGGAGTCAAACATCTTCAACCAGTACTCCCCAGCGCCCGTCGTGAAGATCAGACCCACGAAGAAACAGAACATGCAAACCGCGCCTGGGACAATCATGAGACTCTGGTTATCACGTTAAAAGTCAAACGAAGCTAACTGAAAATCGATTATTTTTTGACCCGCATGGCGGGGCGATCACCATACAGGTCTGACGCGCAGTGGGTCCCGGGTTCGATTCACGGCTAGACAGAAATATGAATGATGAGTTTAGATTTCTGTTCTGGGTGTGGGTGTTTGTGTGTCCCTGGCACCCACAATACAGGAGAAAATCCTAGTGTGGGGATATGACTGTAGAAAAAATAACATCATTAAGAACATCATTCGATCCGGACGATAAAGTGACGGTCGACGGACGATGGTTCAATTATATTAATTTTTAGTGGTAGTTCAATTATAGTCATTTTTGGTGGTATGTATGGGTTGACCATGAAGGTACCACCGGCACATATAACTCTAGCGTGAAGCAGTTCTTATCTGTTGGTGGAAGGTGATTTCCGATTCATTTTCGACGGGCAACTCCGTCCTTGAGAGTAGCAACACATCTGTGATTGATTGCAGGCAGAATCCCTGTTCTATATGAAGTTGCTTACAGATGTTCATGGGCAGTTAACAAATTATCAGATGAACTGCATTCGCTTGCTCCTTCGCTCCATCGCTTGCTACTTCAATCTAATAAATAACAAAATTATCCATGTTTGAGCTTACTGAAACATTCGTCATTTAAAAAGTATTTGTGGTAAAATCTATTCTATCGTCGACCGATGACATCGATTGATTGATTTGATAACAGCTGATGATCGATCGTCAGTTTCAATCGTCAGATCGAATTATTTTATGATTCATTTGATTACATCAATAATCAAACAATTCTATCGATAGTCGTATCCATGCCCGTTATCTGAATACATGAATAATTTGTTCAAAATTTGATTTATGAAAGTTTTGTTGTGTAAAATGAATGTATTTTGTGACTAATATTTGGAATTTTCTACAGATTTCAAGAGGATACATATATCATCGGTCATACATTCCTTTATTTATCTTTAAAATGATATGGAAAAGTAATTGTTCGATAACATTAAGTACAGATACAAATTTATGCGAGTTTAAATAAATATTCGGGGGTTCGCTGCAGCTTTATGGCAACGCCTTGTTACCAGGTAGACTGCATTGCCGTCAACACATTAATGTCCTACAGTGGTCCGCTGCGCTGGCCTAGTGCGAATTGGCTATTGTGGTGACCTCTCGCTACTCATTAAGAGATGGCGCCACCGTATTCTGAATCGCGCTATCGGAGATTTCTCAATTCTGCGTATTATACTAGGTCCTGCATAGACAGACGACTGTCGTTGTACTTCGCCATAAAGTAGTACCAATAAGTTTCTGATACGCACATAATTTCACAAAAATCGATGCTGTCTGAGATTGATTATCAATGACAAAATTAAAAAATCTGTTGTGTCTGAACCTCGGTGCCTGGATTGACGGCCGAGCATCAATATACTATCGCCGATTTGTAAAAACAGCTAAACTACACGCCATCTCAAAATACTAGAGAATATAAAACTCACCAGTTATAATAGGCTTGCTCATCCGCTTGAAGAAGTCAATGTCGAATATGGTGCAGAGCATTCCCTCCATGATGCCGATCTGGCTGCCGAGACCCAGAGACAGCAGCATCAGGAAGAAGATGATGGACCAGAACGGCGCCGGAGTTAGCTGCAGGATCGCTTGCGTAAACACTATGAACGCGAGACCAGTGCCCTCTGCTGCCTGGAAAAGATGTTATCGTACATTAGCTTTGACTACCTTTGAGGACCCGCGTGGCGGAGCGGTCACCATACCGGTCTGACACGCAGTGGGTCCCGGGTTAGATCCCCGGCCAGACAGAAATATGAATGATGAGTTTAGATGTCTGTTCTGGGTCTGGTTGTTTGTGTATTCGTCTTTGTGTGTCCTTGGCACCCACGACACAAGAGAAAATCCTAGTGTGGTATCGTGTTTATAAAGCGTGTTTTTTTAAAGCGTGTTTTTTAATAAGTTCTCGAAAGTCAAGAGTATCATTTCTTACCTCCTCGAGTTGCCTGCTCATGTAGCACCCGGTAAGGTTGTAGTAGGAAGTCAGACTGCTGTTTAGCATCGGGTACATCTCCTTGTACTCATCATGAGTGGTGTTCAGCGTGAAGGAGCCGATATGGTGGAGAGCTAGGATCTTAACCTCCCTGGAAAGATTAAATTTAAATCAAATCCAAATTTCATTCATACAATTTTTTTTTATTATAGTGAAGCAGCAAACGAGTAACAGTCCAATTGACAGTAAGTGGTTACTACCGCCAAATCCATTTGGCGGTAGTAACCACTACAAGGAAGTTCAATATGAAGCTTACGGATGTCCAACATCCGCAAGCTTCATATTGAACAGGGGTTCTATCTGACGTCGGTCACAAATGCGTTGCTATTCCCGAGAACTGAGATGGTCGCCTTAAATATAAGTGAGCCTGCAACCACACCCTTCCATCGAAACGCAAGAACTGCTTCACGCTAGAGGTTCGGCGGTGGTACCTCCCCGATCGAATTACACTGTATGTACCACCTGTTGAAATTGGCTATCGGCTGAGTATGGCTCTCCTCTCAGAGTGAGTAAAAATGGTTAGTCCGCAGTCCACAATGCCAGCCAAATGTATTTTTAGATTGGTAGACTTTTAGTCCCTTGAGTACGTTTTATAGGCCCACGATTTTTCACGATTACTACACCGTTAAAGCGGTGATTATTTAAGAGATTTGTTCCAGTGGAAGCTCGAAATTATACATGAGAAATGAACTGATAATTTGCCTTTGATGCTTAAATTTCTTTAACAAAACGATGAATAGTTATAGCTAAATTAGGAATTATCTATCAATTTATTCTTCCATCTTTCAGCCTTCCGAACTCCACTATTGGGCATAGGCCTCATCTAATGGGGTTTTTACGAATTTTCACCGCGCCTGTTCGCCGCAGGTACATGCTTACGTTGTATTTTGAAGAATATTTTCGCATAATATTAAGTAGTGAATGTCTCTTTTTTATTCTCGAGGGGGAAACCTTCAAAAGGTACCCGACGCCTTGGGAGCAACGACGGATTATGTGGGATTTTTACAGCACTAAAACCCCCCCACACCCCGTGGCGATCCTCAGCGCTGTGTGGAAGACTCCGACATATCCATCGCAATGCAATCGGAGTCTTCCACGCGCAATGCCACTTTCTGGCTTATTCTCGGTATCCTGATATAAACACCTAAGTTACGACGGCACGCGACCACATAGGCCACCATCCTTCCCGGAGTCGTCTGGCTGGGCTGTTCGAGCTCCCACTCTTGCCGCCCGCGACCCCAGGCACACCCTTGTAGTCGCAGGCGACAGGCAGGAGGTACCGTAACGCTATTCTGGTACTACAGGGACAAAGTAGTAAATGTACATTCACTGATTGACTGTAAAAAGATACCGGCGTCGTCATAACTCTCCGTGGAGTCATTAACGTAGTCATTTAATATTAATAGTTTTGTTTGTTATGCCTTCAATCTCGGCCAATTTATTACTGCATTGCAATTGCAATTAAGGGTTCGAAGTGCATTAAAAATAAACACGCGCGTTGCTGTTGTAGTTCTATACTATTTTATTAATTTGCATGTTACACTGTATAGGTCAACTATGTATTGTCCCTATAGTACCGGGACCAGAAAAGGACTACGGTATGCCCTGCCTCTCGTAAGAGGCGACTAAAAGGGAGCTTCCGGGGTTGCGGGCGGCAACAGTGTGAGCTCGAACTGTCCAGTCAAGTGACCCCGGGAAGGACGGCAGCATGTGTGGTCGCATGCCGTCGTAAATACTTGAAAGCACGGTGAGCATCAGCGCTCACCGGGAAAGAGCCAAAAAGGGAATCGCGCTTGGAGGACTCCGGTTGCGTTCCGTTGAAGATCCCGGAGTCCTCCACACAGCGCTGAGGACGGCCAGCGGGGGGATTTTGATGCGGTAAAAGTCCCACATAACCCGGCGTCGCTCCAACGGCGTCGGGTACCGAATGTTTCCCCCTCGAAAAAAAAGGTCAACTATGTATATACCAAATTTTTAATGGAAGTCCAATAGCGGCGTTCGGCAAAAAAGATCGATCGGTTTGAGAGGGGTCCAGGAAAAATATTTTTTTGCTTTTAAGGTTTCCGTACTCAACGGAACCCTATTACTAAGACTATATTAATACAGGTCATAAACTGTACGTTTTAAATTTATTTCAAATTCTTTCATTACTTTTTGCCTGGTATAACAAACATCCATCGTAACTTACTTTCGCCTTTTTAATATAAGAACCATATTTTTTCATTGGTTTCAAATGTCATAAATTCAATCTATCAAATCTTATGAATCATCTCCGTCATAAAAACAGCGTGTAGACAATAAAATTATTATGGTACCAGCAAACGAATCACCCAAATAATCCCTTAGTAGATCAGAAAGTATACCTAAGTACATAATTCAAACGATTATTGACCTTATGTCTCAGTCGTAAAATTATGACGCGTCTTAGTGAAGTGGAATATTACGATAACTCGTAAAAATGCTTTTACGGAAGACCCTTTTACGGTAACGTGTAATATTTTATACTTAGGCCTTAATATTTTTATGTTTCCTAGTGTGTAATAATGTTCATAGTTAATACACATTTTTTCTTTGAAATAGCGCGTTCTTTAACACTGTTTATCATAGCCCGACATTAGGATTTTGTCTCGTGTTGTGGGTATCATTATCACACAAAAACGAATACACAAACATCCAAAATCTAAACTCATCATTCAGATGTCTATCTGGTCAGGGATCGAACCCGGAACCCATTATGTGTAAGACCGGTATGGTGACCGCTCCGTCACATCGGTCGTCATAGGTCGTCAAAGGGGCATCTGTCAAAAGAAAAGATATGCCAAGAGGAAAGGCGGTCCATCGACAGATACTGTTCAGAGCTTTAATGTATGAGAGATGTTGAGAAAGCTTTGATAGCGTGATTTAGCTTGCTCAGATTTGGATAGCCGCCATTTTTTCGACTAGGTTTGAACTTTGACGGAGGAATATAAGGGCTACTTAGCCTGAGAAGAGCCTAAAGGGCTTTTTCGGCTAGAGTGGGAGCTCGAACCACCCAGCCAGCAACCCCAGAAGGACGGCGGCATGTATGACTGCATGTCTTCACAGACACCGAAAGGTGTCCCCCAAGAGATGAGCCTGTGTAGGGCGCCGCGCTAGGGGGCACCGGTGCGTTCCACTGGAGATCCCGGAGTCCTCTGCAAACGCTGAGGAAGGCCACCGAGGGGTTTAAGTGGGTAAAAGTCCCG
>DWNE01001238.1:0-22900 GCA_018249875.1 Cecropterus toxeus | reverse complement strand
CCATGCATTAAATGTAATGCACGGACGTCATAGCTGGATCTGAAATGCATTATATATAATGCACGGACAGGCAACGTGTTAAATTGAATAGAGGGAGATTTGCTAATTTCGAAAACTATATCTACCCATACTAATATAGAAAAATGCGATGGTGTGTATGTGTGTTACTCAATCACGCAAGAATCATTGGTCTGATTTACAAGACATTTTGAATGGATGTAGCTTAACTGGTCACTTTGATGTCGATATTTAAAGATGGCGACTTTTCTATTCATCTTTAATAAAAAAATAATAAATCGTTAAAATTAGCGAACTTTTGATGGCAGATGGTTGAGGTTAAAATTTCTTATCACTTTTTTTTAATTTATTTATTAACTCAAAACTTACATCTAATATTACAGGCTAACCTAATGCGTTAGTGTAGTGATAACAAATTAATTGAATATTACATTACTTGTTATGTACCTCCAACGGTTAGCGTATAAAACCTCCTTTTTTTCAGGGAATAAATATAATATTTCTATCATAGAAATTATATTCCAATTAATTTTCATACATATTTTAAATTTACGAACTCACAAACAATCCGCTGTAATACGTTTTGTGTATATAGCATTTGTAAAGATAATAAACACGAAGCGTCTTAGGTAAGTTAAGAAATATATTTTACAGAGAATGAAGTAGTCTGGAACAAAAATTGAATAGAGTTGAATGGAATAGGTTTGGGCAAGCGCCAAACGAATTACCAAAGTTCACGTATTGGACTGAAACAACAGATTCAAATTGTTATATTTTAGGTTATTTATTTAAGGAGCCCTTCTGACAGTTTGTTATTGAACCGCCTCACACCCTCAAATGAGATGAATTTGTTTACTTTTAAGATACAGTACTTAAGATGTTTATTTTAATGTGCCTAAAATAGAGTGCTTAATGATATCTCTAATGTAGGAAGTCATGCTTTCAACGAAAACAGGAACTGGTGTAAAGGATTTGTCATTGTCATGAATCTTTATGTTCAGTTTCTTGTTTGAATGCAGTTTATCTATACCTTTGCGTGTTGCAACGGAGTGTCTGCGACTGCAATTCTTTATCGTCAACACTAAATCTGCTGTCTAGAATTAAGCGTAACTAGTCTGTGAAGTGTGGGCGTGCTTTATTCATGTTGAATAAATTGAGCAAGCGTTCTTAGAACAAATGACATTGTCAGCTATGATAGTTGACCGAGAGCGCAATTCATTCATGGTCTTTACTTTAGTATATTTATCAGGGATGTTATGGAGTTCCGTAAGCGTAAACAAAATTATCGGATATCCGGAATAAAAAAAATTGCCGTAACCATAACTGAATCTGATATAAAAAATCCGGATATCTTTCGAGACATATTTTTTTTAGTTTTAGTATACTTAATTTTTTTTAGGTAGATAACTGATTGTAATAGCAAAAGATAACATAGAGAAAAAACAATTTATTACCGATTTATTTTTTACGTTTAAAACTTCCTAAAAATATAATATCCGTCGGAAACTAATGTGCAATCCGAAACCGATGTAATAATATCTCTTTATACGTATTGGTATACAGATCCGAAATTTCACATCCCTGATATTAATAATAAAGATCATTCACGCCGATTTATTGTTGATCAATATGCCTCCTCGCCGATGTAGGAAACTTGTTTGTTGCTTCAGCAGCGACCGGTGCGACATGATCTTTAACGACTTATTATTACACAATCAATAATGTTTAAAATTATTTCAAAATTATGTTAAGAATTTTAAATTGTTAGTACATTGAAAATTGTTTCGTATATTGATTTTACATTCCAAAAAAAACGATTAAAAGCCAGCATCAGAACAGATAAAAGGCACTCGTGAGTGCATTTTCAATACGTTAGCACAATTAAGGGTCGTAAAACAGATCCATGGATTGCTCAAACGATAGCCGCGAACATAAAACGCAATTACACGAGAACACAAGATCCATGCAAGCGAGCCGGCGCGCCCGACGAGCTATCAAACTATTGATAGACCACCGCTGAGATAGAAAGCTAGAGGGGTTAGTAGGGCTACCAGTCGGATTTATTGCTTTTGTCTTTTAAGTGCTACGTTTGAGCCATTGAGCATAGAGAAGTGGGGATCTTATTTGTGATCGCAAAAACAGAATACTGTGACACGTTCCGATTGAAATGCCAAGAATGCAGACGAGTATGTTTAAATAAATCAGGAGTAGCTGAAATATTCGGTCAGGATAAAAAAAACGATAGATTAAATGAAGAAAGGTATCATTTCTTACAATGCAGTAATATTATTGAGAATAGAATATAAAAACATTATTTATTTACAGCTAAATAATAATGCCCTGATTTATCCGAATTTATATGTCACACGGCTAGCCGTAGACTTATTCCACTGAGACAAACTGTGTTATTAGAGGCAGTTGCAAAAAAACTAAGTTTAAACGCGTAATTTTGTACGAAGTAGAAAATATCTTCAAGATTTTGAAAGAAACATTAAAGCCAGCTTAATCACACTAAAAGCACGCCAGCGGCCCTATTTAGCGACGTTAAGTGTAACAGTTAACACGAGCAATATGGGTCAGCGACGCTGCAAAGGCAGTTGTCGATGCAAGGGCGAGATGAGAGGGACTACAAAAATAGGGTCAGCGCTGATATTGATCTAGGTCCCCCTGATTAGTGAAAATAGAAAACTGAAAGGCCCTGCCGCAACAATAATAAAATTGTGCTTACGATAAAACAACCTAAAGGCGAAATTTGAATTTATTTACGAAGATTCATATAACGTCGGAGTTAATTCAAGATTTGTGTCTTGTGTGGGAAGCACAAAATACGACTGTTCTATCACTGTCAAGGTTGCACTAAATATATCCATTCTCCTGCTGTAATGTTGTCAAACTTATGTAAATATAGTGCAACAAATAGAACTCGGATCATGCTATGCAATATGTATGTGTTTCAACAAGGATGCTCACACGAGATGCCATCAGTTCATACAATGATTCTTTCTCAAATGTAAAACGACCGTTAAAGTAATGCGCATGTCGATCTTGATGCACTCACGCCTGCAGATTCATTGGGAGGAGCTAATTTAATATTCTTAATCAAGTCAATGCACTTCTCACGATGCGATGTGAGACTATGTACATGGAAGCTTCGGGTCTTTGCATCAGTAAGAATCTGAATAGATTGTTCATGTTTTTATTGGGCTACTAATATTATTTGAAGCGCAGTGTAATTAAGGCTATCTAAGCATCATTATTATACAATTACAATTTCTTTTCATTATTGTATCTATGATATATCCGGAGTTTCTTCTAACTTATGTCTAACTAGACGGTCAATTTTTCTTGTCAAAGGGTCTATACGTATGTAAATTATAGAGGACATGGCGAGACATCCCCGGCGTGGAGGAAGCTCGATACCACCTGCATACTAATTTACTACAATGCTAAGTTTATCCGGTCGAATGTAGTTGGACTCGATTTCTTTAGCCAATACTTGGCCCTCGCTGTTTAGTTTAACTGGCTGGGTTATCACTATCAGTATTCTCAGAAGCATAACCATGTATGAGGGCCGAATAAGAATGACGCGCTTGCCCATTGGCAAGCAAACCTCGCCAAAAGTATGGAGGCATGCAGCATTTATTTAGTAACGCGTAACTAAATTAGATTCATGAGTATCTATTCTGGCGTTCATTTGATTAACGGCTGTTACCCTTTTTAGAAGGATTTTAGAGCCATCAGCCGTATCTAAACCAGCGGAGCGGTCACATGGAAATTTAAAGGGTTTAATTTAGACGCTCGGGCTCACGAGGCCATCAAAAATATCTGAGTTTATTTGTGCTTCCATACTGTAATGTTTTATTCAAAGGTTTCTCTGGGGAACTCTCGCGGTCTACTATGAAATGTATGATTCCACTTCCGGTGAACCGTTGAGATGAGTTGGACATTTATAATGCACACTCATTTAATAAGTATTGAGGACTGTTAAGGTTTGGTGTTATAAAGAGAAATATATTATCTTTACGACAATTCAAAATTACGTACTATTAATGTAATTATAGCATTACAGAAAGATGCAATATAAGAATTTAAATTGAACCGAAGTAGTTTGAGCCAATCTCTTGTCGTTGATTGTCGTGTAACAAGTAAGGGTTGACAAGTGTGAAACGATAGTTTGCGTTACGTAAAGTATGAAAAAATATTATATAATATGTAAATAACCAATGAACTAAAGTCATGGCAGAATCACAAAACTTTAGCAGCGCCATTGCAAAACAATTGCTCCTGCGACCAAACTAAAACGATACGCATCCGTTTCCCGTTTGTTTACTTGTTTTTTCTAGCACCCACCCATTATCCGCCCACAAAAACGGGTTCTGTGTTCAGCAGGTTACATTATAGTAACTTGTCACCGCGCAAGGGAACGTTTTTAAAAGCACTTCTCGCTTCCACAGGACTGTTAGCGCCACTCATCCTCACAACAGGTTTGCGTCCTTTAGTTAACGATCACCAACGATCGAAGGCTTTCCCTTTCTGTATTCTGAGGGCGTAGGGTCGAAGTTCCTGTTGCTAGTTTCGGGATGTTATGTTCCGCGTAGTCGAGTCAAGAGGATTTTCCGCATGAGACAAAAGGTTATTAAAAGCCTGGAATAATTTAAACATTTGCAACTACTCGCTATTGGGTAGATGATGTTCTAATATTAGGTACATACTTGTTTTGAAAAATATGTAATAAAGATTTAGTTACGTTTGTTAAAAAGTTTACTAACATTTTTGTAATGTTTAACGCGTGGATTCCATTATTTAGTAGAAAAAAGCGTAAACGAGAATGAAACAAAAATTGCTGCAAATTATAATTTTTACGGAACCTACTTAACCTCAGGGTAAGGTTTGGATTCGTATGAAAACTGTAGATACGTTTTACATGGTTCATTTTTATACAAAAAAAAATACGGTAGTTCGAGTACATGTCGCGTATGAAAACCTCCCAAAATTCATATTACTGTTATATTTTCAAAAATACGTTTTTTTTTAATTAACAATAGAAAAGATATTACTAATCAAAGTAAATTCAATCAATAACATGATAGGGCAAATAACAGTAGGTCAAAGTGAGATACAGGTTGCAAGCGTATTCAATGTATTCGTATTGATCAAAGTAAAGTTGTGTTATGATCGCCCCCTGTATCCGGAGTCTCGCCCGACCGCTCGTGCACCTGTCGCTGTGTACTGTATACAGTATACTTTACCTATAGTACAGTGCAGGGGTTGCCAACCGGCCGATCGCGATCGATTGGAAAATTGCGGCTATTAATCCAGTCGAACAAGGCGAAGGAAATAAGCTTTTACTAGTAACATGTACGCATATATTACAATCTCACTTCAGTCTTCAAATTGCAGATAGTGTCAGGGACTATTTAACTTTGACACGCTTTTTAACAGACTTCTCAAATAAAAGAGTTTATCTATTCGTCGCGTATATATTTTAGGACGGTATATGGAATTTACTCCGAAATAAATTGGGCATTATGAAGTTCTTTTCGCCAACATTCTACAATGAACGATATTAGCCCAAATGGTAATCTGTATATTGTATTAAATCTATGTATGAATGACGAATGAGTAAATTAATCAATTTTATCAATACAAAGTATCCACTATGTACTGATTAAACTTTGTATTGAAAAAGTCGGGGGCAACAAAGTTGGTCTCCCCTGCTTTGTATAAAAGTATAGTAAGCTTTTGTGTTGTTGCGAGGCGCTACTGAACACAGGAACACAGCCGTGCGAAGTTCATGCACTCCGTAATGACTGTTTTATCTTACATCAATGTGTTTCTGAGAGCCTAATTAATGGGTCTGGAAACTGAAATCATTACGTATATCCACGTTTTATAGTTCCGTAGCCGTATGACAAAAATCGGAACCCTTATTAGGGAATCTGTGTATATAATTTTGACTTATTAATGTATAAGGGTATTTAAAAATTTGCAAAGTACTTGTCCCAACTTTAAAATGGTGAATAACTGGCAGTAGATACAAAGTTATTAATTTTGTTTAACTAACAGTTCCTTACCGTAACTACCATACAATTTACTAAGATTGAAAGTCTAGATTTACTGATAACACAGTAGGGATAATGGTCGACTTCGACAACCGCATAATGCGTAATTTTAGCTTTCAAGAACGTTTCAAAACGAATAGTAGGACCGAATGATTTCTCTTTTGTGTTATTTTTCCGGCCGGAGTGTGGGATTCTCTGTATTTATGACCACAGTATTATTCTATTATAGTGAGCCTATTGTAATATCCAGTAGGTATATACTCATACATATTCTTAGTACTCTACCAATGCCAACCCACTAGATATCCGATTGACATGTCCGTTTTACCTTATATACATTTATTTACTGTTTGTCACGACTACAAGGTGATTGAAGTGTTAATTACACGACAACCTCTAAGTAAGCTTTAGTGTATAAAGGATGATCTTGAAAAAGGGCTGAACTGAGATTTATACTTTTCTACTTGCATGAAATGTACCTACAGGAACTACAGAACAACTGAATTTTACACTATTTACCTACATGAAATAATAATGGTATAATATAATAATAAATCTTTATTCTCTCATCACAAAGCTGTCTTAATTTTAAATTAGGTAATTCTATGTTAAGTTCTAAGTTAGTATTTTGCTTTGTGAGAGTCTGGAGTCCGTACTAGTATAACCTGTATGACAGATCTCTAGGCCCTCGTCCCGGGTAGGTAGTATTTGTTAGAATTAGTTCTAATTAGGTATTTTTCAAAAGGTTGAAAGATATTTTATCATAATGTATAAGATTACGTATACTCAAAGATCTTCAGTTACAGTTACAGAGTTTTTTACCAAAAACATACTAAAGTTAATTTTGGAAATAGCTACATATTTAAACACTAGAAAACGTCATAGCCAAACAAATACATACTCAATTAACTTCATACCTAGACATAAAGATCTTAATGAATGGCCTTATTTCCCATTTATTTTTTCTGTCCTAATTTCATCTGCCATTAATATTTCTGTAGAATATGAATAGAACTCTTTTGAGACTAAACATTTCTTAAATGTGAGAAACGTTGTTGACGAATGATGCAACTTTATTTTTGGATCAGTGCGGTTTAATGTTTGGTTCCCCTTTCGGGTTATGTAAGAAATATTTTTATATTTACTTCCTATTTGACTACCCGCGTGGCCGAGCGGTTACCATACCAATCTAACGTGCAGTGGGTCTCGGGTTCGATTCCGGGCCAGACGGGCATCTGAATGATGAGTTTAGATTTCTGTTCTGGGTCTAGATGTTTGTGTATTCGTCTTTGTGTGTCGGACGGATAGGACGTTCCGTACGTTAAAACAATATTTCCCAATGTATATACAAATGTATTACTAAAATTCTCTTCGCAAATTTGACTGGTAGGACAATAATTGACGACTGATGACCCGCGTGGCAGAGCAGTCACCGTACCGGTCTGGCATGACTAAAGTAAAGTATGACTAAAGTTTAGATTTCTGTTCTGGATCTGGGTGTTTGTGTATTCGTCTTTGTGTGTCCATGGCACCCACGAAACAGGAGAAACTCCTACTGTGAGGTATGAGTGCAAAAAGCGTTAATAAAAAAACCGGCTTTTTAATTGCTTGTCTTCCTCAGAAGTCGAAAATTCACAGAAATCGAAAATCTAGGAAGCATCCGAGCCTGTTTTGTCGTAACTTTACGTAAAATCAGAAACGGTAGAGAAAATGATAAAAATACATTTCAGCATAAAAATAGAACAATTTCTTTGTAAAAGAAAATAAAATAACGAGCCGCCCGCGGATCCGCAAAAAAAGAAATTCCAATCAGGCGAATATATTATACGCATACTACAGCTACTGTACTAGTAGAGTCGGCAAAACAATCGCTTATGAGTCTTATTGCGGCACGCATTAGGCGAAAATCGTTTTACTGTTTATTGCTGATTGGTTGCGAGATGAGATTAAGTAAATCACGATATCCACAAGAAATTGACCGTGTTTGCAGATCTAGAAATCGAGATAAAATTACTTTCACCTCGCTTCACACGAAAGATTGGAAATCGTATTATCGGATAATATACGAGTATCGAGATGTATGGACTCGAAAATCGATTTCTAATATTCTATGTCTCTAGCAATATACGGAAAGACATTGAGGAAGCAATATTTGCGTAATGCAAATACTCTTAATTTCTTGCAAATAAAAATAAATGGTCTTAGAGTACCTAGCTTAAAGATATTGTTCAACTATAAGGTCTTACGCTACCTGCAGCATTAAAGGTGATGCTTTTAGAATTATAGTCCCTGTGTCGATTGATATTTTCGGTGTCGTGGGTGTCAGACAGAAACAAAAAAATGTGTACTGCAGCGCCCCCTGGTGAATTTTCGTCGTAACACATATATAACATGCACCGATAAAACTAGAACACATCACTGAAAACCGCATCTAAATCGGACTTTTAGTTTTGGAAAAAACTGGTTACAATGGTTCGCACAAACATATTCCCACCCCAAACGCATATACCTTCTCCGTAACGTCGCGGGTAAATATGAGTTTGCACACTTAAACCGCGAACCAAAATCACAATTTAAAAACCCTTTACGTAACAGGCCAGACAGTCGAGTCGTTTAAAACATATATGGCACGTACCTTTAAAATAACCACACTGAACATTATCAATCATCATTCTCATAATTCATCGATGACTGTTCTAGTTAACAAACTCAAGAGCTCGCTAGGTTCAAGCCCTCTTAAAGAAATGCTCACTTGAACTATAACATAAGGTTCCTGTCAGCATATGTTATCTCGTGAATGTCAGAGAGCACGCTGTTAGAGAGACGTATTGCAGATATGGTTCAGAATGAAGTTGTTAGTTGTATGGATCGACATTCTTGTATCTCTTCTTGTAATTAACACGATATTCTTCGGAAATAATATATCGCTAATCGGGTCCACCGATAGGATAATTGAAATACTAATGGAAAAAGGTGCTTTAAAGGTTCTTACTACCTTTTTAATCGAATTGAGTAGCAAACGTGTATGCAGTAAATGTAATGGGTGAGTGGCCACTGTTGGCCATAGACATCTGTAGTCATATCTATATAAGACCTAATAAATTAGTTACAAATCACCTCCATCTGCAGTCGAACAATGAGGAGTCCATAACCCTCACCTATGTATATGAAATCTGTCAATAATGTCATGCAGATATCCTCATTGTTTTTTTTACAGTTGGAATGGTACACCCTTTATTACAAAATTGTGTCGTCCTTGACAAGAAATAAACGATCACTTTCATACGGGCAGTTGAAATAGTTGAGAACAGTATAATAGTAAAAAATTAGACGTTCAGTCCATTCGTTTTCTACATTAAAATATCAAATCCTACACACAAAGTAGCATCATAAATATATAGATTAAGTTACGCATTGGACTATCAACCAGTCTTTCAATAATTTTATCCTTCGGGGATATTGCTAATTGCAAATTTATTCGTTGATAGTTTAATTGGATTGCTAATTGGCAATAGTGAATGAACTGCATTGGACTAGCTAGTTTAAATATTAATTTAATTTTTTCAAGTGATTTTTTGCCTCTATATTCGATTTGTTAGTCAGACATACAAAGATAACAAACACCCAAATCACTGAATATAATTGATTATTTAGACATTCTAGGCAGCCATAGACTGTCCCGGATTCAAATGTAATTAGGTAAGCGTCCAACGATTGACCGCTCCCTACGTTTATGGTCGGCATTTTAGCTGTAACGAAGGTCAGATGATAATCATTTTGCGAACGAACAGTTGGTAGGTATGTTCACGTGAAAGTTGGGTCAAAGACAACTCAATTAGGCCACGTTTGATGTTTTATACAATTCATTTTATTTGTCTTTTGACTGGCGAAATAATCAACTAGATTTTTTGTGCGAAATAAAATTCGCAACTCTCATTACCATGTGTAGAAAGATGAAACATTAATAAAATTCCCGGATTTTTCCATAAAAAGTAGATGAGGATGCACGCAGACGAAGTAGTGTAGAGGCTACGTAATAAAATATTGAAGTGTTTTAGGAGTATGTTTGCTCTTCCATAACTGCCCGTTCATATCCATTCTTATCCATTCCACAGTGCAATTCTATTTAGTCTAATTGCACTTGCAACCCTAGCAATTTCGTTTTTAGACTCGGTTCCTCCCTCTTATTTACTCTCAGCTTTAATGAAATCGATTTCATGCTCGACTGATATTACTAAATGCATTATGAATCAAAATTTAAGGTCAGTTATCTACGTCGTTTTGTAAAATGGATAGTAAAAACGCTGGTAAAGAAAAAAACATACTATTTCTTTAGTTAAAAAGTAACTTTAGAAACTGAATAAGGAACAAGAGTAAGAGCTACAGATCTCTTGTATTGAGCGGTTAATAAAATTTCCCAAAGGTTGTTACTATAAAGCAATTTTACTTTTAGTAAATACGAATTTGGCTCACGTGCTTTTAGGATCCTTTAGTTTAGACGGTATATTAAAATGGAAGTTTAACCGGATTATAGCCTTACGCCAAACAAGCTTATCTGAGAGTGCTTTATCTTAGACCCTGGCGACGTTCAATTAACAAAGGCCAATCTACACCTGCTCTCAGGGCGGGGGATCTGAGTAGTCGCCAAAGATGCCAGCTAGCTTCCTATCGATCGTTAAATTGAAAAGGCGCACTGCACCAATAAGTTTCTAAAAGAACAATACAAACTTCACTTCGAAAGGTACAAGACCGACGAAACAGAGCATGATTGACTTTATATCTACCCTAAATATAAAAATGAGTTTGACAGGTCCGTGCGATTTCCCGAAAACTACCTTTATCTTTTACATTATAAAATATTATTAGCAAGAAGTGAAAACGTAAAAAACACGATTTCTAGTTAAAAGATCTTATCTTCTTAGGAATAATATTTACTAATTATTTTTGTGCTGAAAAAATTAAGGTGTATCAGTAATCATAATGATTATAATTACGAATTACAAGATAAAGAAGTATCACGAAATAGTTTTGATGTACATACAAGGGCTTGAATAATTTCTTTAAGTAAGTATAAAATCTTGTTTTCATTATGTACAAATGCCAAATTTATTGAAACGTTTGTACCCCTGCTCTGCGATTTAGCCCCTTTGAAGGCACTCCTGGCAGCCCCTGTTACCAGAATGGGGTCTATCTATACGAGTGTATTCTTGTTAATTATATAAGTAAATACTAAGCCACTTGTACTATAAGTGTAAAACTTTTTATTATTATTAGTACTACATCTATTTTATCATTAGTTATCAATGTTTACAAAGAATCTTATCAAACATCTGATGGATACTTATCTAGTGCCGACATCTTATCCTAATGTACAATATTGATGACGTATTGTCTTTTTAGTAACACACTACACTTCAATGAAAGAAACACCGTGAAAGTCAGAAAAAAATCACTAAAGTTGGAAAATGAGAACAAACCCACCATGAATTTTGACGATATAGACCTCAAATTTTGTTTTACGTATGAAACAGAAAGTTCAACGGACTAAGTAATTAAACTCGCATCAAAGTACAGTAGTCATTCATTGTACGCCTGCAGATTTTGGGGAATAATAAAGTGGCTTCATTAAAGTATACTTTCAGAAGTTCGTCACTCACAATAAGAATTTAAAAAAAAATCGACTCTTTAGTATTAAGAATTACATACCTACTCGTAAAGTCATAATACTCTTTTGTCGAGTACTGGTTGTACTACTACTACCTCCATTTTTTCTTTATCTTCTTTAGCAAGATCCTAATTGGTCTACAGAATTAAGCAAACTTCGGACGTATCCGTGAATTTAATAAAGGATAGACAAAACTTATGCACATTTTCATGTTTTTCCGCGTTTGTGGGGTTAGTTAAGAATCATTAAGTTCCAGTTCCATCGTCATTGATTCGCATCAGTCATACAACCGCTTTCAAAGGAAAATCCAATTCATTCAAGTCATAATTTTATAGTTTTAGAAAATAGTCCCGATTCTACTTGGAATCACTTGGATTTGGATACGTATTCCTACTTAGAAAAGGCGGTTGAAAAATATCAAACAGTCTGCCATATTGCTCGAAAGCTTGGCCGGAGCTCCCTCTTCCGGCCAAAATAGTTTCTAAGTTTGAAATTTTTTAATAAGCAAAAAGCTCATAAACCCAAAAAGGGCAAAACAGAAGCGCGCCGCATTATTTCGATGTAAATAAAACAGTTTTAGAACAACGCCTTTATGGCGTCGGCGCCATAGCGATAAAATATACCCGTTACGGCTTTCTGAACACGGTTGCGATGGATTTTTACCTAAAGCGGCAGTGAGCTCATCTGTATAAGGGCAACAATAGACGCCTGTTAGTGAAATGACCAAATTGTGAGCCATAAAAAAATATTATAGCACCTCTAAGTAGGTTAAGTGCCTACTTGGTGCGAGATAACGAAGAATACTGGAAATATAAATGTGTCCCAGTGCATAAGTTGATAATGAGTGTTTACCTAGTATTGTGGCTTCATTAGCCACATATCGCACGGTGACAGTAAAAGGCACCTAATGTGAAATTTGTATTTTGTGTAAAACAAAACTGTTCTTTTCAAGCACGAATAAAGACTAGATCGTTAGACGATATGACTATGGTATTAGGATGTTTCAAGTATTTAACAATTTGTCAAAACTTTAATTATGGTTTCTTTTGTTCTAATTAGACGATATGTAGGTACATAGTGACTAACAGGAATTATGAACTTGATCAATGTGATGATGGATTTGAATATTTACAAATTGGAAACTGTCGACATTATCTAACTGATTATTTTGTACAATCCTTTATTTATATACCAGGTCTCGAGAGATGTAAAGAATTGCATTGAGTGGTATTGGCATTTAACAGCACGGCTCTCTGAGTAGTTGCTATCAGACTCAACTGTAGGATACATCTATGTCTATACTAATATATAAAAATGACATGGTGTGTCTGTGAGCAGTGATAGCCTAATGGTTGAAACTTGGCCTCTCAATCGAGGATCTGGGGTTCGAATCCCAGGCACGCACCACAGATGTTTCTAAAATTATGTGCATATTACAATTTAATTATCACTGCTATATGGTGAAAGAAAACATCATGAGGAAACCTGCCCATCTGAGAGTTCTCATAAAAAAAAGAGTTCCCAAAGGTGTGTGAAGTCTACCAATTCGCACTTGGCCACTGCGGTGGACTATGGCCTAAAAATCTTTCACTGTGAGAGGAGACCGTGCCCAGCAGTGGGTGGGTGGGACAATAATGGGTTGATGAGGTGTCTGTGTTATTCAATCATGCAAGAGTCAGTGGTCAGATTTAGGTACATGAAATTTTGCATGGATGTAACTTATTTAATTGGTCAGTGAATAAGCTACCATTTTTTTTGGTATTTTACGCTATTAAAAGATGGAGTCTATTTTAGTGAGTAGTGAGTAGTGAGTATCTACATCCTTTGATTTCAATAGCAAACTTTTGATGGCATTTACAAAGGTTAACATTATATTTTCTATCCTCAAGGTCCTTAATATTTTTCATGTATCTCCAACAGTTATGGAAAAAAAACCTAATTCTTAACAAGACAAAAGTTAAGTACCTACTACAGGTAATACACATCCACATACACATACACATGCTATTCCTTAATATCCTTAAATCATTCCTCTTCGGAGACTGTAAAATCATCGAGTTTGTACTCGAAGTATATTACCTGACTACTTAATAATAATAACAATTGGTAACCTTTGCTCTGAAATCTGATCTCTATAGTTTCCTTGACCTCACTTCCCTCACTATTCATTTGATAGAACGGCCCGGTCCAAACAAACAAAGTAATGATTGGGCAATCCATTAGTTGTGTCAACACAGCCAGTTAACTTTATGATAGCATTCCCACCTACTTTACTTTTTGTATTAATTGCGTCATCTACCCAGTCCCTTCTACACACCATTAGTAATGAACTTATTATTGTCCTATTGCTGGCCTCAGATTAGGCTATATTGCTCATTGCTTAGGTCTCATTGGCCAAATTAATATTGGCAGACTTCACAAAAATATTGCATCAGCAAGCAATCTTCTTATATTTAATGAAATTGCACCTTTAAAATAAATATCATAAATAAATATCTTTCAATAATATTAATTATGAGTATCTGATTTTGTAAATTTTTAAATTCATACTAAAAACCATAATGTTTTATGTATGAAACCATTCTAAGGGTAGTGTAATTTTTTATGTATATGTATAACAAAAATTCATATGTATTCCAGATAAAACAAGATCATTTTTCTGTGTAAATATAAACATGGTAGAAACATATACTGTGTTTGACCTGGTGAGGCCTCGCCATCCGGGTTTTTCGGAAGATCAGCGCAGGGTGAAAGTAATCAACCACCATTAAGCTGAGAAGGGCATGTTTGTGATGCATACCACTCACGTACCTAATGTAAGTTCCTAGTATAACATTACCATGTCTTAAACATTGTGGGTGTGTAAACATTGAATCAACTCTTTCTTTCTTTCTTGAACAGAACTGCCAACCAAGGGCAAAGTCATGAAAACCTGCATATAGGCCTGACAGACAGCAATAGTCACATAGATTACAGAGAATATTTAAATACTTTCAATTGAGTAATGTTAATATTACTATATGTATGTGGTTTTAAATAACTTCAACTAAAAATGTTACTTAAATAAGAAGTAATAATTACTTGCAAAGGCCAGTTTACGCCTTGTTACTAATACAAAAATCTATAGACGAACTATATTTATTGTTCAAAGTTTTTTAATGATATTATTTTTGCTGATACCTACATAGCATACTTTATTAAAGCAACTAATAAGAATCCTCAAAACCGGTACCCCGGACAAAAAATAACAATGAAACTTAACGCAAGAAGTCAACAAAAAATGGAACATGATAATATTATCTTTGCAAAAACGCAGTCACATAAAAAATAACGGGGTTTGATATTGATTTTTGGAAATTGGAACTGTTTGTCGAGTATACGTTATCTGTACCGATCGATTTGTAATTGTAATCTAATCTGTACCATATAGATAGATTCAAAGTCAACACGGAAAGCCGGTACGTAAACAAAAATAACACAAACTCTCTAGCGCACTCTGACAAACTTACATGATAACATAAAACGCACCCAAAATAAAATGTTAAACATATATTGCATATAAATGCACCCGGTTTTATTTATAAATCGGACTTACCAGCAACGACCGTATCACTCAAATCAAATTTCACTGGTTTAGGAAACTCGCGCAACTTTCGTCCGCTCAATTTTAATTCACCACTTAAATACGCATCTTCCAAAATTCTTTCCAACGATTTCGTTAATTGACTATGAATATTATTGTGCCCGTTCATATTTACATTCGCACTTGGCCCTAACACGGCCATATTCTTTTGAACTAAAACGAAACTGACGAATTGTTCAATTTGTACAGTTGTCTATGCTATAGACTTTAGTGTTGCCTGTTAATGTTTTAAGCATAATTGTCTATGAACACAGTGTTAAATATACATTATTCAAATAAGTAATATAATTTTAATTAGTGTAATATGCGTATGTTGGATTACCGATGATTTTTATAATTTTTGTGCCTTAAATTGACAAATAGATACTATGTAAATGTTATATGGAATCGCATGAGAAAACTAAACGCGACTTAGTCCGTGTGATTATGACAGTGACAGTGATTGACATTAAACTTAACCTCTAAACTAGTATTAGAATCCCTCTTTATTTCATACATTTTATTAATTAATCCTGTAATTATAAGGTCAAAATGACTCTGTTTAATATATTAAGAATAGGCAGATTATCAAAGATAGCGAAAAAGTCGACGGCAATTCGAATAGAGGTAAATTTTGTGAATGATACATGTTAGACTATCGAAGTATTTTACGTAATTTATTTATATTACCAACGATTGTTATTATATACGTTAATAGCATTTATAGCCTGACTTGTTTATGTAATCTCGCAGTATAGGAAAAGTGAAATATTAGGTATTGTGTAATGAACAATAAGACAATTATTGGTATTAAAGTTATATATATTTATATATTTCCAGTCATTCTCATCCCACGTGAAATATGCCGAACACAAGCCTCTGGAGAGGATCAGAAATATCGGCATATCGGCTCATATTGATTCAGGGAAAACTACGTTGACAGAGCGAATATTGTTTTACACAGGAAGAATTGATCAAATGCATGAGGTACGATCGTAATGATAAATTACATTATTTTTTTTTTTCTTCTGCATCTTTATTTGTCTATAGCGTCAATACTACAAAGAATCTTCAGTATATGTATACACCAAGATCTAAGTGCAAGTACTTTAATCTCACTTTCACCCAATAAAATTTCAAAAAAGAAAGATTCTTGACAATGTAAAAGTCAGCATTCTCCTTATTGTATGACTTTTTCTCCATTAAAAAAATTCCCATTATCTGGTCAAACACTCCCTAAACATAAATGTTTGGTGCCGGTGGCTATAAACGTAATGAAGATAGTTACTTTAAAGAGTAAATCAGAAGGGCAGATATTAACAAAGTACTTCGTAATAGTTAGATTATGGAATATGGAAAAAAGGCAAAGTTTTAATTTGTAGAAAACTTTCCGTATCAGCATTGTTTTAACTCCAGTGTATATTTATTTCAGGTTAAAGGCAAGGATAATGTAGGGGCTGTGATGGACTCCATGGAACTCGAGAGACAACGAGGAATCACTATTCAGTCAGCAGCCACTTATACCATATGGAAAGACCACAACATTAACATTATTGATACACCAGGCCATGTAGACTTCACAGTTGAAGTGGAGAGAGCTTTGAGGGTTTTGGATGGAGCGGTGCTGGTGTTGTGTGCTGTGGGAGGTGTCCAGAGTCAGACCTTGACTGTGAATCGTCAGATGAAGAGATATAATGTACCCTGTCTTGCGTTTATTAATAAGTTGGATAGATTAGCTGCAAACCCTGAGAGGTAAATGCCTAATATTTTTGTTACATATATTCTTGAAGGTGCATGGATCTCTCTTGCTTAAAAATAAGAGATGTTGCAAAGTAGACAAGTGCAATTCGTTTCATACTAACTGGACTCCTAGTAGTTTGCACAATAGTTTGTATCATAAATATGCAAGGTGGAACTTCCACCTGAGCTACTCATGAGTGTTTTGAATTAGGACTCTTAAAAAAGTCGCAAAATGTGATCTTTCTCAACGTCAACCACGCATTGGCAGCTTCTCTGCGGGTTCAGATGTATATATGTGATGGCGCTTAAACATGTATTTGTAGCTGACTATTTTTACTTGAGATTATACGTAGTTCCAATAGGATTAAAGCTTACTATGCTTAAGCAATATTTTTTTGCTTGTTTTGGTTTTTCATATATACACTACTGCCCAGGGACATCTGTAAGCATCTTTACACAGAACGGGGTTTTTTCTGAACCCAATCACAGATGTGTTGATACTCTCAAGGACTAAGATCGTTGTCTCATATATAAATGAGCGGGCAACCACTACCTTCTACTGAAACCCAAAAAATGCTTAATGCAAGAAATAGTTGTGGCGGTGGGTCTTCCATGGTTGAACTACATTGCTTCTACTACCTGGCAAGTTTCAAGGTTAATAGCTTAAAATATTTCTTTTAAAATCCTTATATTTAGCTGTATACAACAATTTGTAGTAATATCATGTATAAATTCTTTTTAGAGTTCTCAAACAAATGAGATCAAAATTAAACCACAATGCAGCTTTTGTACACTTACCCATGGGCTTAGAGAAAGAATGTCAAGGCATTATAGACCTGATTGAGGAGAAAGCTGTATACTTTGAAGGTGATTATGGTGAAAAGGTTCGGTATGATGAGGTTCCACAGAACAGAAGAGCAGAAGTCAAGGACAGGAGGCACGAGTTGATTGAACATCTGTCAAATGTTGATGAATCTTTGGGTAAGAATATATGTAACAATTTCATTGCTCATGTCACATGAAGCATTTCCTGTATAGTAGCTGCATTTAGTACAATACATAAATACCTACACCCGTAACAGAAATATAAATTGTATTTTTTTCAGCAGTTGGGAATAGCCCATTATCAGATTTTTTTTTAAATTTTAAGTCAGGATATAATTTAGGAGGTATTGTAGGAAATCCTCTACAATTTTAGGGTCTGATGACCGCATTAAGAGTAACATAAAAACACAAAAATACTTTATTCAAAGTAAATCCATAATGAAATTCTTTTTGAACATTACTAAAACGTATAAACAATTAGCAAGGTGTTACATTATGGAGAAAATCGGCGTCATAAACTCCCATACGACATGGTCGGTGGCCATATGCGTTTCGAAGGTTGTGGTTAGCCGACCCCGAAATTAAATGACTGCCTTACTGGAAATATTACATCTGTCTATAATATTATTGCAACATATTATTTATTGTTGCAAAAAACGTATTGTACATATGTGTACTTACACACGCAAACTAATTTGTATTGAAATGATGTTGCTTATTATATTGGATTAAATTATGTTAGGAACAAAGAATTTACAACCTACAATTTCAATGCCATTTATCTTACAGGAGAAATATTCCTTGAAGAGAAGACTCCAACCATACCGGAATTAAAGCAAGCAATACGCCGCACAACACTGAAACGTGCCTTTACACCTGTCCTTTTAGGCACTGCATTGAAGAATAAGGGAGTCCAACCATTACTAGATGCCGTTTTAGAATACCTACCACATCCTGGAGAGGTGGAAAACACAGCTTTGATTAACGAAAAGGTTGGGTCGGAAGGGGAAAAAATATTCTTGGACCCAGCAAGAAATGATGCTAAGCCCTTCGTGGGGTTGGCTTTCAAGTTGGAACTCAGCAAGTTTGGACAGTTGACATATTTGCGATGCTACCAGGGAATGATAAAGCGTGGTGATAATATTTTCAATGCTAGGACTGGTAAAAAGGTGAGTTGTAGTTTGAATTTTTTTTCACTTGGTACATTGGTCGGTCAAATATCTGATGGTTATGGCATTTCAAGCATACTCTTAAAATATATTGGCTGTTAGTATTTTTAATAACTATATTGGTAATCGTTATAGGAGCCTATGTAGTGTAATTTATAATTGAGTCTGAGAATCTTCTCTTCTCCTACATCTTCTGCTAAATGGTGGGGGGAGTGGGGGGGTTTAGGGGGAATGCGATGTTAACCAGAGTAGACCTTCCAGCTGATGAACTCTTCATCATCATTCATTGAAGTTTTCATAAATTCCAGGTCAAAGTCTCCCGTCTAGTCAGAATGCACTCAAGCAACATGGAAGAAGTTAATGAGGTGCTAGCGGGCGATATCTTCGCGCTGTTCGGAGTAGATTGCGCGTCTGGTGATACATTCGTTAACGACGGCAAGCTGAACCTGTCAATGGAATCCATACATATACCAGATCCCGTGGTGTCCATGTCTATCAAGCCAAAGAATAATAAGGATAGGGATAACTTCTCCAAAGCTGTTGCGAGGTAATAATTCACTTTTGTAAATAACAATTTTACAGAGGTTCTAATAATATCTAGAGTTTGTATGTGACTCAAAACTTTAATATGGCGGTGCGCGGAGAGAGACCGGACTGAATGAATTGTCGACTAAAGCTAAACGCTCAAAGGTAAAGCCGCGTCGGAGGCACCGGCTTTCGTCACGTTTGCACTCTTGCCGCCCCTTTGTAGATGCCGCGCGAACTGCCACCGTTATACGAACTATACTACGCCCGAACTATACTGCACCTACGCCGTCGTGGTCTTATACTTTTTTACCTTGTTATTTTATTAAAATAGTAATATAATGATGCAGTGTTCTTGTAGTTACACGGTTACTCTTTTTACTTACATTAAGTCATGAATACATATAGTTGTTATTATTGCATACAAATGAGTTTACATATTCAGTACTTTTATAGGAAACCTACAAGCAAGGTGTCTTCATCCCCATGTTTCTTTCTAAAATTATGATAAGTATTTCGAAAAATATATTTTCACTGTCAATGCCATATATTGACAATAAAAATATTTTTTTTTTTTACAAATAGCTCATTATTTTAAAAGAATAATACTTAGTTTCTATAACACCACTTTATATTTATACCGATTTCTTTATACATTTACCAAACTGCAATTATATTCGCAAAACAGGTTCACAAAAGAAGATCCAACATTCCATTTCCAATATGATACAGACAACAAAGAGACCATAGTGTCGGGGATGGGTGAGCTCCATCTGGAAATCTACGCTCAGAGAATGGAAAGAGAGTACAACTGTCCAGTGGAATTGGGAAAACCTAAAGTTGCATTCAGGTAGATAGCATATTTTGAGTGGTTTAAAGTTGTTCACCAGTTTACTAGGTAGTAGACCTGTGTCCAGTGTAGGTCGACCTGGGAGGTACCACCGCCACACCCGTTTCTAGCGTGAAGCAGTTTCTGCGTTTCGGTGGAAGGGTGGCGGTGTGGTTGCCGGCTCACTTTCATATGAGGTGACCGCCTTTAATTGACTCCAGAAAGAACCCCTCTTTTGTATGAAGCTGCTTACAGATTTCCATGGGTGGGAGTGGCCACTTACCATCAGGTAGATTGCGTGTTAACTTACTACTTCAATCGTATAACAAAAAAAAGAAAGAAATTTTTTTTTAAGGTTCTTTCCACACTCTATGGTTAAATTGGAACCTTATTAGTGTATCTACCCTGTT
The DNA here is from genome assembly GCA_018249875.1 of Cecropterus toxeus. Lineage (NCBI taxonomy): Eukaryota > Metazoa > Arthropoda > Insecta > Lepidoptera > Hesperiidae > Cecropterus > Cecropterus toxeus. Next base: position 2,035 of record DWNE01001238.1, on the reverse strand, counting down.
TGACCCAGACATCTATTGAACCTTTATAAATAATTAAAAAAAAATGTACCACAAATAGTAATGCTACAAAATCTTAAAGTTACAGCGCCATCCCTAATCAAGATACTGATATTTCTCAACGTTATCTGATTTGTCTATTGACCATATCATGTTCGTTAACGTTAACAAATTTATATTTTATTCATTACTTTAAGCAACATGTTTTAATGACATTATTTGTATTTTAATTATAAATATTATCACTATATAATTTTAGAGAAACAATGATGTCGCCTTGCTCGTTCGACTACTTACACAAGAAACAGTCGGGAGGCGCGGGACAATTTGCCAGAGTAACAGGAATCATGGAGCCATTGCCGCCACAACAAAATACTAGTAAGATTTTTTCAACGATGATACATTTCTAAATCACTTTCAATAATGTAGATAAATTTCTACTATTACCAGAAAAATAGCACTTTTATATCTATTGAGAATTAGAATTAAGCGCAAGTAACAATCGCAGGTGTCATGGTGTTTGCTGGTGACGTCACGTCTCAACATTGTACCGAAAAGTTCAAGTCATACAGCGATGTACTGAAGCATAATGTTATTAATTTTGATTCTGTACTTTTATTTGCTGTATAAATAATTAATTTTACACGCTGTGTACATATCTATTCCCAGCTATATACTTAAAAATATATGTGCATTAGGTACAGTACTCTTCCACTTTAAAGACGGTTGAAAAATAAATAAAATTTTAAGTTTTTATCAGAATCAAATCGAAATCCATCTCATGCAGCCGTACAGTTAACGTTGGTCATACTTCTCATACCTGCAAGTTTTAGTGTACGCACTAAAAATACGTTTTATTTTTCAGTGCTAGAGTTCGTGGATGAGACAATAGGTACAAACGTGCCAAAGCAGTTCGTGCCGGGCGTGGAAAAGGGCTTCGTGGACACGTGTCAAAAGGGCTACCTCTCCGGGCACAAGATCTCTGGTGTGAAGTTCCGTCTACAGGACGGTGCTCATCATATCGTGGATTCCAGTGAACTCGCGTTCTTCTTGGCTGCGAAGGGTGCTGTTAAAGAAGGTATATTGATTTTTTTATTAAAGAATTTACAAAGTTTAATACGAGTATATATTATACATGATTTTTTTTCATTTCTCTGGAATTTTACGTGATGTACGATTGTCGTATTTTTTTATTTTTGTAAGAAATATAATTATAAAAGCACTGCTGAGTAAATTATGAATTTGTTATCAATTGATTTGCTTTACTTATTTAAAAGTAGCGTAACGCACAGACGAGTCTCGTATACAAAATTTAATCAGCGTGTGTTCGTAATTCTACGATTAACTGGATTGAGCGATCTTAATGAAGTATTGTACTTATGATGTAATTACGGATTTTAACTTTTGTTGGGCCTGGTAGGCTTAATCTATAATCTAGGTTCTATTATTTTATTACTACTACAACGTTTCTTATTTTGTATTTCTTTTTATACGATTCACAATAAAAAGGTAACATTAAAGGACAATCTCAACGCTTCAGGGCTTGATAGATATTTCTAAATCTACACATAGATTCTTCACTACCCTAGTCTGAACCGTGTGATACATTACAGTATTCGAGGACGGCGCGTGGCAGATCCTGGAGCCGATAATGTTCGTGGAGGTGAACACTCCGGACGAGAACCTGGGCGCGGTGATCGGGCAGCTGAACAAGCGCGGCGGGATCGTGACGGGCACGGAGGGCGCGGAGGGCTGGGCCTCCGTGTACGCGGAGGTGCCGCTTAACAACATGTTCGGGTACGCCGGGGAGCTGAGGTGAGTGCGGGGGAGGGGCTTGGACTGTTTGAATGTTAGGTACATCGGGGAGATACGGAGAGCACAAGGTCGGGTGCGCCTGGGAGCTGCGATGAATAATGGCGGAGAAAGAGATGTATCGTTACCGGCATAAAGGGCGGGGAGGGCTGGGCCACGCAGTGGTCTCTGTATCAGTATGGTTTTTTTAATTAATACCATGAGTTTTACAATTTATAATTTGTTC
>DWNE01001237.1:0-22900 GCA_018249875.1 Cecropterus toxeus | reverse complement strand
ACTGCTTCACGCTAGAAATACGTGTGGCGGTGGTACTTCCCCGGTCGAACTACATTGGTTCTACCACCTGGCAAACTGTCTACTTGAATATCGCATCCTATTTAACTATTTAAAGCCTAGGCAACGAATTTATAGCAGTAAATGGTCACTACCATATCGTATACCGTACTAACAATCCTATAAGATGTGCCACAAATGCAATTCTATCCTGAAATCTAAGTTTGAATGTCTCGTAAACATATTCATCAGTGCTAACCCTCGATAGGTCTACCTAGTGTTAGTTGAGTAAGCTGGATCGCCTTGGATAAGTGTAATGTTTTACCACAGTCTTCTAAATGTGACACAAAATTTTTAACCCTTCAAGCTGAAACGATGGAATGATGACATTATCACTGTCAAATTATAAATTCTTTTTATAATTTGACTGTGATAATGTCTTGTGGTTCCGGGTTCGATCCCCGGCCAGACAGACACCTGAATAATCAATTTAGAATCCGGTTCTGGGTCTGGGTATTTGTGTATCCGTCTATGTGTATGTCCAGGGTACTCAGGACACAGGAAAAAATCCTAATGTGGAGCTATGAGTGTAGAAAGCGTATTCACTTTTTACGAAATTATAATGAGTACAATTTCTATAAAAACAAATATTGTTTTGAAACATTAAATTCTCGTATACTATACGGTTAAATTTTTAAAGTTTATTACCGTAATATCTGTGTAAAATAAGCACACTCATTTTAAAAGAGATTTAGCACATAACTAAATTCGAATACTTTACGAATGAGATATTGCCTTAAATGAGGTTGCTTAGGGTAGATTCGCACTTGATGTTTTTGTTACCTGCAAAATTATTTTTAATGCTAAATCTTTACATAAATAATTTTAACTTTATCTGTACTCGTATAAATGTGTATACCTTTAAATCCAATAACTTTTATGATTTTTTTTATACAAGAATGAAGTGGCAAACGAACATGCAATCCACCTGATTCTACCTGAAGTCGATCACAGATACGTTGCCACTCCCTAGGACTAAGATAGTCGCCACATGTAGAAGTGAGTCCGCAACCAAACCCTTCCACCGAAACGCAAGAACTGCTTCACGCTAGAAATAGGTGTGGCTGTGGTATTTCCCCGATCAAATGTAGTTCACATTGTTTCGACCACCTGAAAAAGAATATATACGTGCCATATAAAAGAAACTTAAAAAACAATGGCATAATATAATAAGTATGAGCAATTTCGCATGTTAACTGCAAATTATAAAACTTTTAAAAATAAAGAACATATTTTTAAAACCGTCTAACCATTTATAACATAATGGCATTTAGATCGTATCGAATAAGAAACTCTCTTGACATACATGCTTCTGAGGACGCTGTTTTTTTGGATTTAATTGTAATGTATTATTGCACAAGTATTTCTAACGTTTTAAAACCGTAGTGTCCTCAAATTAAAATAGAATATTATACCGTCGTTAAATATATCATCGTTATAGTTCTCATGGGTAGCAACTTATTTGTAGCCTCGGATAAGTCAGATTTTATTTTAGGTACAGTTATTCGTGGGCGGCAGTGGCCACTTACACTTACATCAGGTTTACTACATGTTTATTACTACCATATTATAAAAAAAGAAAAACACAATAAAAAAATAATTTACTTAAATTAAAAACCGCGTTTAAAATTCCTATGTGAAAACACCCTATGAAAAGGCAAGAACTTCGCTCTCCGAGATTTATTCAGCGCGTACTTATTTCAAGCACCTTTGAACGCAGCGCTTAATTTACTCGCTGTGCTTGAGCCATTCGAAAGGGCTTATCGTGAAAGAGTTAATGTAACTGCTTATTGCAATTATGATAGGTAGGTGTATATTATAAGGAAATGTCAGAGTTTATATTAAAGTTAATTGGGTAGACGGACAGCTGGAACTTTTCAAGTAGCATACCACAATTTAGGTACTTATTTACTTCGGTGTCGACTTTAGTGCGAGTATCATCGTATTCAACGTGTTATGTGCGAGTTGGTTAGTCTGTTCTTATTATTTTAATTATTGAATCGAGATTAACTCAAAGTGTGTTGAAATATACGGCATACACACCCTTCCTCCGAAACGAAAGAACTACTTCACGCTAGGTCAAGTCGTACATCTCAAGTCACATTAAATTGGTTCTACCGCCTAGTCTTACAGTCAAGAATACGGATCTCTAATAAAAAAAGCGGAAAGTGTAAAGTGTAATATTAGTGCAGAATTAGAAGTGTGAAACCTTACATTTCACTTTTACCAAGGCAGTGATAACAAAACTGTTAGCAATCCTAAAGAGGTAATGCTAAACGAGTTGTAAGCCGGGACACGGAGCGTTCGTTAGGTTTAATGAACACTTCTATAACCGTTTTTAAGCCGTTGATCCGGAGTTAAGCCTTTAGAAGGGAAAACGATATCCGTTTGAAATCCGGTTAAAATTATCATCTCAATTGAAACTTGATCAAGAAAAATGAATGCAGTCTAAAAGGATTTTTGAAAAAGTAGATGCTTTTACGAAAATAAATCTATCTGGAAAAAGGCTAGTGTAGTAGTGTATAATAGATCAATCACCACAGATCTTAAACAACTAAAGCCAGAGTCATAAATATCTCGCTAATGAAGGATCTTTTGATATTATACCTGTAAAAGGGTTAAATGTTTGTATTTTAGTCGAACAAATCCGCGGGCAACAGCTAGTAGTTCATCGTAGATCGACTAGGAACCTATGAGATCGGTTCGATAGCCATAGACAACTTTCACAATACGTCTGAGGAAAACATTTATCTTACTATTTTACTAATACAGGGCAACGTTAATATAACGAACCGAAATATAACGACTTTCTCGATTTGACAGATTTTTCGCAATCCCCTTAAATTGTCCATAACAGTAAGTAAAATATACCTTTACATTGAGATTTTTTTACGAACAACCTCTTTATAACGAATTTACAAAAATACAACCTATCTGTAACTAAAAGTTAGGCATTGCAAATCCTGATGCCTAAGTCAGATTAACTCATATTTTAATGATGAAATAGAAACATTGGTAGCGCCACATACTGTGGTTTGAATGTGGTCCCAATTCTACCACCTTTTAAATATTTATAACAATTAGTTTCAATTAAATGTACAAGAAAGCACAATGTTGGTTTATTTTAATAGGCTTCCAATGTTTGTTTTCCAATAGAATCAATTCACACTAAGCGGATTTAGTAATCGGCAACCGTAGCTGCTACATGTACCTGGCTCGTAGCCAACCGTTGCTACAACTTTCGTAGCTACCTTAGAACCATTAATAAACAGTGGTTCTTTAAAAGTAGAGCAGTGATTTTGACAGTTGGTACCAACAATCTTCCGTCCGTTCATCCATTCATTCTAGCCTTTTGAGGTACCGCTGGACGTAGGTCCGCCTTAATCGTCTCTGTAGTTCCGGGATCAGAACAGGGCTACGGTATCCTCTGCCAGTCATAAGAGCCGACTAAAAGGGCGATTCTAGAGTTGCGGACGGTAAGAGTGGAAGCTGGAACCGTCCAGTCAAGTTACCTTGGGAAGGAATGTGGTATGTGTGGTCAAATACCGTCGTCAAGACCAGACGATGCAGTAGGCCAAGCCGCTCTCATGAGTGGAGCCCGATGGGGCAATGTGCTCAGAGGACTCCGGCTGCGTTCTATCGAGGATCTCAGATTCCTCTTTGCAGTGCCGAGGACGGCCACTGGGTCGTTTTAGTGCGGTAAATAATTCACATAACCTGGCGACGCTACCACGGCGTCGGGTAGTTTTTGAAGGGTTACCCCTCGAGGATAAAAACTGGCCAAATGCGAGTCGAACTTGCAGGCGAAGGGTTCCGTAGCATTATCATTCAGAAATCTTCAAGAGAAAATATAGCTCTGTTGTAAAAAAAGAAGTTGAACAGTTTTCCAACTACCAACATAAGTTTGTTTTTCATAGTGTTTGTATAATTTACAAAGTTATGTTATTCGGTTTTTGAAAAAGTGCTATACGTCTCAAAAACTGTAGTTTTCGAATAAAGTGACTGTGACATACGGACAGACAGACATGACGAATCTATTAGGGTTCCAATTTTTGCTACGAAACCCTAAAAAGGCTCACCTTCATGGGGATTTTTAGCAATATAGTAACCGCAGTTACTGTCGATATTACACAAAAAGACGCTGCTGACCATCTCCTAAATTTTCCCTTAGTAGCCACTGAATATAGTAGCCATATTCACGGGAAGAGAGGAAGTAGTGTTTTTAATACTATTTTTATTTTGTTAGGTAGACCTTAATGACCTTTACGACTATCAGTAAAAGTAACATTTTTCTCGTTTATTTGTGAAAGGATATTCTTTTTTATGCCGTCTGGTGTCGGTTGCAGCACCATTACATGGTTTCCCATGGATGTCATAGAAAGAAAGGCCTGTGAGCAGCAATGTATTTTAAAGTTTGATGGATGGTCATTTTTTTTCAGAATTTTTTTCGTTTTTTTTTTTCTTTTAGTGTCAATTATAAAAAATGGAAAAATGTTTGACAATTATTACCGTCCAATTTCAACGAATAGGCATAAACTACTATAGTAACATTTAAATAAAGTCTAATATATGCTATTCCCATTTATAGATTAAATGCTTTTGTACCTTTCGCATCATTCTTTGAAATTAGTGAATTGGTACTAAATAACAGAACCCTTGTAATAAGAATCTCTTCGTTCACTCAAACAAAATTCTTTAAACTTCTACTAAGATGACACAAGAAACACGACGATTGGAAAAAGTACCCTAATGAAACGATTTATCGAATTAAAACAATTGAATCCTAAGTGAAAACTTAGACATCTCAAGAGCACGCTATAGCAAAATGAAATTGCTCGCAAAACGTAATTCTCCCGCTAATGGAGCGAGGTGATTAATGCGCGACGACGTTACGCGTAATGAGGATTAATTACGTCTTTGAGTCCGTAATAGCTATCCTTGTTTTTACGCAAATGTCACCTTAATTGTCGCGGCTATTTTGTACTTTTGGACGCTTGTATAAATTTATTTTATGTACAAATGATGGCTAAATTTCAAGAAGCGCCTTTAAATATTTTTTATAATTTACAATTTTAAAATTAAAAATGTGTGTTCACAACACCATCATCAGTTGGTAGTAGGTAGTAGACCACATTGTGGTGCGACTCTATTTCTATCTAGTAATATCAGTATTTCCGATCTAAGGGGTATGATAAGAAAAACCAACTTAGTCCTTAGGGCTCAACGCGTCTGTGGTAAACCACAGACGGAACTCGTACAATTGTACGAGGACTTCTACGAGGGTACATTTACCATCGTACATACTTGCACTGCCAGCTTGTTTGACTTCCATATTATAAAAAAATAGTAATAGGTTGTAGATTATTTATTTATCTTAATAAATTATTCTTCCTAAAAGATCTAAACGTAACTCTCTTAGAGAAAGAGGTTACTTGTGATGTATTTACGTTAATCCTTGCGTAATCCTTGTTAAACATACTACTTTGTTGTATGATTCTTTTAATATCGGTAAGAATTTTAGTCTAAATAATAAGTTCAGTGAATAAATCCGCCCAAAATTTTCTTTCTTACTTTGATCCACTGTTGGATTATATAAAATTCTTCCAGGTGTAAATTCGTAGGAAGACATGACTGCTTATCTTTAGAATTTCCCTTTATCTCCTAAGACATTCACAAGAAAAGTGGTTTCGTGCTCAAGACATATGCCACATAATATAATGGTAAGTGTGGTCTTACTTTAGTTAAGGAAATAGATATTAAAGCGAAAAGTAAAACTATCCTTCGAAAATATTTCCAGAACATTGATAGCATGAAAAAGCTGAACGTAATCGTCTCTCTAATGGAGCGAGGTGATTAATACGCGATGTCATTACGCGTAATGAGGATAAATTGCATCTTTAAGTCCGTAATAACTATCTTAATTATTCTTTAGCCCGGTTGAAAGCTTACCTCTTGGACAATTCAAATTAAGCCATCCTATCGTCTGCTTTATAGCAATCTCTGGAATATTTAAAGGCGGCGAAATTGTCGGTAGACAATTACTCCTACCCGAAAAAATACTTTTACGTCCGACTTAGAATGGTGTGGATACCTGTAGAGAGTCTAATTGATAATAGAATATAGGATATTCTAACATACTTCTCCGAAAAAAGGCCACATCTTTTTACAATGAGCCGGCTAACTATCATATCCATATATCAGCAAAGGATACCGGATTCGATCCTTAGAAGTAGACATCTAAATGATCAATTAGGATTTTTTATTTTCCCTCTATTTAGTGTAAATAGAGATATGTGCGGTGGAAGACGTCTACGCCATAGCAAAAATACGGCAAAACTCAAGTCTACGAGACGTTTGCGCCCTTGTGGGTTAGTATACTTGCTGCCTGGCCATGAAACATTCCATTGGCAAATCGTCAACTTTAAGTAAATTTCAGAAAATTTCACTACAATTTACTTCAAAATTTCGTGGCCTGCTAAGTTCAGGCTCATACATTTGACGCTCAACGTTTACGTTAAGAACGAAATATCAAACGAATAACGCTGAAAACGAACGTTTTATGGCTTTAGAATTATACTCTCCTACAAAGTAATGTTTTTAACAGAACTAACAATCTATGCGAACGTATGAAATGGAAAAAGTTGTAGCCAGTCACAGTTATTCGAAATCTGTTTTTCCTCCGTTTTCCACTATTGTTTTTTTATGATCCGGAAGAAGTCGCTAGTCCCATAAATATAAATTGACCGTATAAGCCTCACCTTACGGTGTAATTTTCCACATCACTTGTATTCACTTTTTGTTTCCTATTTGATTTGGGTAATGTGTTTACAAACGGTACTTTTGTGAATTGATTCCGTTTGATATGCTTAGCGAACATCATTGGCGTAACTATATTTTCTTTCTGAGGGATACGGTTGCTCTGAAGAGCCCTGGTATGTATATAAGTGGTCACTGCCGCAGATATCTGTAAACGACTTAATGCTTAGTATGCGCTGCCAAGCTTCATAAGGCGCTTCATACAACAGAATTATAATTTCAAATGCTGTAGGCCATACATAGTCGATTCTGATTTTATTGGACAAACAATCGTTAATTCTTTTAGGAGGCCTTCTTATACAAACAATTAAGATTCAAATTTCTTTACCTAACACATAAGTTGATTAGCAACGAAACGCGTGGTAAAGCGGTCATTATATTTTTGGTATGCTATAGGTTCCACATTCGATTCCCGACCAGGCAGATATTTGGCAGAATTTAGATTTTTGTCCTGGGTCAACATTCAAATGTAGTGCAATAGGAGTAGAAAGTGTTATTTATATAGATAGAATAGATCGATAGATATATATTTAAGCATTGCCAATTTATGTTTAATTACCGAGTCACTTTTAAATGTGACGACCATCTCATTCCCCGGAAGTTGCAACGTAACTGTGATTGACTTCAGATTAAACTCCTGTTTTATCTGAAGTTATACAGTTATATTAAGGTAATTACAGATTTCTATGGACAGCAGTTACCACTTATCACTAGATTGACTGCAAGCTCGTTTGCTACTTCAATTATATATAAAACTAGCTGACCCGGCAATTAATTATTGCATAATAAAAAAAATGTCTAAAACTTTAAAAAATGTTAAGGGTGGACAACCCTTATCACTAAGGGGTATGAAACATAGATGTTGGCCGATTCTCAGACCTACTCAATATGCTCACAAAATTTCATGAGAATCGGTCAAGCCGTTTCGGAGGAGTACGGGAACGAACATTGTGACACGAGAATTTTAAAGCTTACTTTAAATAACGACCTCACTAAATCTGTCAAGATAAATAAATACTCCCAAAAAGTTTTATAGCCCCTAAACAGACTAATTTGCGGGTCAATTTAGAAAATTAAAATAATTGACCGAAACCCAAGTTTAAATTAGTTTAACCTTACAAATCACTGCGCTATTAAATGGAAAATAGCTTGCAATTTGTTAATCAGTATCGAAAAATTTACTTGTGTTGTGTAGCTCTTATATTGATACGAAATATTCTTTTGTAGTAGGTATAATTAATAATATATCGTTGCATTGTCATGAATGATTTTAAAGCAGAAGAAAAAAGACAATGCTGTTTATTTTTATCTTTTTAATGAATTAGGAGTGAATAATCGGCCGTATAAAAAATAGGCCGTTAACCGCAGTTCTCTCTTTAACTTTACCTTTAACTTTAATTAAATGAATTTTGTATTGTGCGATTATTCATGCAAAGCAACTATGTGTAATAAATAAATAACACAAGCTAAATTACGTGTGGAACATAAATTAATTATATGTGGTCCAAACCTAACCTCACATAAACTTTTAAAATCACTAATGATCTATTTCTAATACTCAAAAGAAAATTAATTAAATTATATTTTCTTTCCATTAATAACTAACCTTTTTTTTTCTTTCTTGTTATTTATCTTCTAAAATAACAAATAAAAATGTACCGACTTCACAACGTCATTTACCTGCATTGTCACATTTGCAAAAACAAAGCAATTACATTTACATTTTTACATTTATATATAAATCGTATGCTGCCAGCCAATCCGTCACCGGCGTGACACACGGGTCGCCATTCGTAATTTTCCACTCGAATAATCGGATCAATTTTAAAAATTCCAATCCCTATTGTACCGGATCGGGCAACCATGTTATTTGTCTCCGTGGTTTATTCTTCTCGGATTAGTCATTTTGTTCAACGGATTTAAAGCATTAGTGTTCGGAAAATTCTAAAATATTTCTTCGGGCGTTTTAAATTTAATACTGCATAGTTTTGTATTTTTAAGCTTCATTTCTATATGAATTAACCGAATAGAATATAAAATAATAATAGCAAAGCAGGTATAACGCAATAAAATTAAATTTAAATAAAGTAAATTCTGTTACCTCCGCCTTTATTCCCATTACACTAAACCTTTTTTTATTTTGTCACCAATGTCAGTGAAGTCAACAATCTTTATGTATAAGAAATGTCACCTAAAAGTATAAGACAAAAATTGGTAATGATTTACATTTATGAGTAATGAAGGACCCATAAGTAATGCCATACCCATAGCGATGAACACGCAATCCATCTAAGTGTAATGGTTATTGCTGCCTATGGACATCTGGGTTGTATCTGACGTCAACAAAACCTACTACCGAAATGCAAGAAGCGTTTCACGCTATTAAAACCTAAATACCTTCCCGGTCTAACTATACTGGTTCTACCACCTTGTGTCTTTGTACATAAGCACAGCGTTACGTAAGTTGTATACATTACGTAAATACCCATAGACGCTTTCAATTAATATGAGTATGAGACATTTTAACGGATATATCATCCTCTCAATATCAAAGTATCTTTTATTGGCATTACGATTGAAGATGAACGGAAAAGAGCCAATCTATTTTAATTAAAAGCACTATCCTACGGATCTCGTAAATCCTGTTAGGACTAATTGAACCCTGGATTGACTCTATCAATGAGTCCTTATGTCAATCTGGAAGAAAGGGGGTTTCAATTATACCATTTGTTTAATGACTGATTCTGTGGTATGATGTACTATATAGATCTGCTAATACAATTATATTTTTATTTATAAAAATATTAAGTATCAAGCGAACGTGCAGTTCACCTGATGGAAAGTGGTTACTGCCGCCCATGGCCTTCTATAAGCAACTTCATATAGAACTGGGGTTTTATCTAAAATCGATCACAGATATGTTGCCACTCCTGAGGACTAGGATGGTCGCCTCATATAGAGGTGATATCATATATGAGGTTGCTTGAGATGATTTGCGTATATGTCCTCATGACTGTCTGTGTGTTGGGTGTATACGTATTCTATATAATCGACAACGACTGTCTTTTGGCGTAAAGTATGTCTGGCCATCAGGTGAACTGATTTCTTTTCATTATAAATTTATTATTATGCTCATTATGCTCCAGAGGCAAAAATTGTAAACGAATAATTTAAGAACATTTGTATCTCATTTTATGTAAAAACTGTATGATTTTTATGAGAAATATATTCTTTGAACCTATTATGTGTTCCCATCAGATAGACTGATAATATTGAAGTTTAACTATTTCTGTAGCAAATGAGCATGCATCTGCATGAGAGTCCATCTGATGATAAGCGAGATAAAATTAGTCTCACAAGATGATGGCCATTGATGCGTAGCTCTACCCCTGAGGACTAACTTACTTTACTGGTGGTAGAAGTGTAGTTCGACCGGGAAGGTTATGCCTCCACACATATTTCTAACATGAAGCAAATTTGAGTTTCGTTGGAAGGGTGTGGTTGCCGGCGCACTTATATATGAAGCGACCATCTCAGTCCTCGGAAATGGCAATGCAAGTCTAATCGACCTCAGATAGAATCCTTGATCTATATGAAGTTGCTTACAGAATTCCGTGGGCGGCAGTAACCACTTACCATCAGGTAGACTCCATGTTCGTTTGCTACTTCATTATGATAAAAAAGTACAATGTTGGATGTCTTGTACGTTGGTTATTTACCTGCATACTTTCTGGAGAGCTTTTCCATTTATTTTAAAATTATAAATCTTTTATTTAGACAATATTCATGAACCATACTTTAGATAATATTTCACTAAGTTATCAAAATAAACGTGTTGAATAATTAAATAGTTCTAATGGTAGTCGATTTTATGAATTATTTTAAGAAATTCCTTTCTACTTTTCTAAGTGAGGTTTAAAGACATTTAAAACATTATTTAATGCTACTTAGGATTCGTATACTTATAGTTATAATTTATAAATATGTCTTATTCCTACAGTTTTGGTATTTTTTTTATATGAAGTAGCAAACGAGCATGCAGTCCACCTGATGGTAAGTGGTTATTACCGCCCATTGACATCTGTAAGCAGCTTTACATATTACAGAAATTGCATCTGAAGTCGATCACACATGTGTTGTTACTTCCGAGGACTACGGTCGTTGTCTCATATATAAGTGAGCCGACAACTACACCTTTCCACTGAAACGCAAGAACTGCTTCACGATAGAAATAGGTGTGACGGTAGTACTTCCCCGGTCAAACTATATCGGTTCTACCTGGACAAGGTACATCAAACTAAACATTTAAATTGTGTTAACATTTGTTTCATTTATTCCCAATTATTTTGTACACACCTTCGATTAACACAGTAGAGATATTTAATGAGCAAGTAAATATGTAATAACCGTAAATAATAAGAAATAAATAGAATAATATCTAACAAAAAATAAACTTTATAAAAATCAATTTTGAGTAGTAGGTACATTTAGTTATTTAGATAAGTGATAACGCATTTCGTCTATATATAAAAGCGAAAGGCAAAGAAAGTATCTCACTTTATTTACCTAATCATCGCCTAATCTAATGAAGCTAGAATACAACTTATGCGTAATTTATGGTGACGACACTAACAAAAACAGTTTTAACTACTAAAAGACTAAAATGGACGTATTAAGTTATAGAACAGAGTCGCGGACAATTACTAGTATTCATATTAATATCTCAATGTAGATAAACTATTCGAAATATACTAAAACTGTCCATGAATATTAAAATCACGGCTAAACTAAGTACTTTTAGTAGCGGTATTCATTAAATCCTCAGACCAAAAAAGATAGACAATGCCTCGCGTATTAATGGATTAAAGCCTAACTTGGACTTGTGCGAGTAACTTTGTAAGCTGTAAATCTAAAGTTTTTCTATGATATCTTACCTTTGATTGTCGATTTTATTTTTATATGTGTTTGATATGAAAGAGGAATTTAACGCCACGTACTATATTTTTTTTATATGACATCGAAGTTGCCAACAAGCATGCTGTCCACCTAATGGTAAGTGGCCACTGCCGCCCATGGACATGTGTAATCAACCCCAGATAAGATTAGAGTCTTACCTGAATTTGGCCACTAATCAACCCCAGATAAAATAAGTCTTTCGTGAGGTTGGCTGATGAGTTGCTACTCCTGATAACTAATTTAGAACGCCTCGAATAAGTAAATCTTACCACATCCTTCAGAACACATCAGTGCATAACACTTCTGTTAATAGGCAGAAATGGATGTGGTGATTATGCTTCCGGAGTCAAACCACAAAGAGTTCTACCAATAAAGAAATTCTTCATTCATCTCATCAATCTTATATATTTAAAGATATGCGTATTTTGTCCTGTTAGTAAAAGTGTATATATTCAATATTTGTGACAATGTTGGTTTACAAGTTGCGCACAAGATCCACACTAATGAAGTAAGCTTTTAAATAATACCTAATTTATGGACACAATATCATATTTTCAAATACAATGAATATAGATTTTCTCTAAAAATATAACAATTGGGAACGTTTATCAACTATGAACGACGTATAATGAAATAAAAAGTAAATTGGACAATTATTAAGAATGTTTAGAAAATATCGCATGTAGTGAAACACGGCAGAATATCATTATTTGTTTTTATACTATCAGTAGCATAATCATATTTTAGCAAATTAAAAGTTCAACGTATATGTAGTTTTTTTTAGTCTGAGATTAAAACATTTAAAACTAAAATCATTTCGGGGACTTAGTTGATTGCAGCACGTTCATTAAATTATGGTGCGTCAACTAATCATTATATAGCTATTATTTTAAAAGCTCGCCACCCAATTTATTTTGATCCGTTACTGAGCGTTATTTCAGTCGCATAAAGCACATATTGGTGGAGCATTCATATCTCAAAATAAATTGGTTGTTAATTTTAAACGTTCATATGAATCTGGATTGCTCGTTTATGCAAAATCGTGAAACGTAAGTGCGTGAAATTGTATTCAACTCTGAACATGACGTTTATTAATTGTTTACTGTCTTTTTATGGTTTATTTTGAATGTTGTCTGAATGAACCTGGGGTTGTATAATTTGATAATATCAAATTGACGTTGGGTTAGGTTATTACCTTATTTTGGGTTATTACCTTACGTATACTTGATGTGTAAATAATGTTTTTAGAAAACATATTTATGTCAATATATTATAAAATTATATCTATTGATTAAGTATTGTAATTTTATAATTATATCTGTATTTATAAGCGTTAAATGTTTTTGTACACAAAGTTAGATTCCTTTACGTCTTCAATTGGCCACTGCTGCATAGACTTATCCTAAGGAGAGTTTGTTGGTGACAGGAATGGATGTTGTGATTACGCAGGAAGATGCTGCAGCCCATTTCCTGGATTTAACCCCCTTAACGGCTCCTATGACAGCAATAAGAAAGGAAGTGGTACTATTCAAGACAAAACCACAAAGCATATTATACTCGTGCATAAGCTAATTCTTATTATATTTTTTGCAAATTAAAATTGTATTAATTTATGTTTAAATTCTTTACCTTTTTTTCTAGCAATGTTTTTATTTAAATCTTTTACATGACAAGAATTCATTTTCAAGTAGTCAGTTGTATTAACCAATGAGAAGTAATCAATTATAGAAACCCCTTCAACTTTGTGTAATACATTTAAATCGGAATTTATTTAGCCAGCGCCGATACATTATTATCTGTTAGTTTATTTTGAATTAATATACATATCAGTAATATCTGAGATCTACTTCATAAAAATAATCTGAGTTAAAAAAGTCGGTGACGTTTTTCATTCTATGTTATAAATATAAAAATACGATAGCAAAAAAATAAACGACTTGTCAAAGAAAAGTCGTTACACGTGTCAGGGTACTAAAAGAATTACAAAACAGATAACAGCGAATGATTGAAGCTCATATTATACGTACGTATCAATTACAGATTCATTATTGTTGGGTGAAGATTTTCCCTTTCAATATAAGTACTATGACTTCACTAAGAGGATACAAAAATATTATGTACTGTAATGAAGAATGATACATTAAAAATCAAAACCTGAACGCACCTAATAGACGTAAAATAATAAAAAAGTTAAGCGGTAAATTGGAAGAGCGTTTTTAATACTCTTATCAATAAATAAATACCCCGTAACGCATCACTCGAACAGACATAAATAATAGCAGATTAATTAATCTTTTTTTTCTGTGTTTGGATCGTCGTACATATTAACGTCATCTACGTAAAAGGGAGTTATGAGTGTATAGGAATGATTGAAGTAAATATAAATAATCAACGGAAATCATGAACTTTTCAATTATATATAGCTAGATACGGAATGAATGTGTTATTTTCCATCTACCTTATTATGAAAGTAAAGGGTTAAATATTATTATGTTATACTAGCTATTATCCGCGACTTATTATGCGCAGGTATGTAATACAAACATTTAACCTCTTAGGGGAGGAATATCAATAAATCATTTCTTCTCGGTTGTCTACATTATAAAATAACCCTATTGTTCAGACATAGTTCTAGATTTAGTACTTTATGCCTTGCTTAGTCAAAGGTGAGCATCCTTTCCCTTTTATATATAGACCTCCTTCAATTAGAAGCCCGCACTCATGTTCGTCGTATGATCCCATCCAATTGTAACGACGCGGGCGCAGTTTAGTGACAGTGGATCCTGCTCTCCATTGTGAATGGACGTGTTTTTTATTGTTAATTAGGTATTACTTTGTTTTATACCCTTTGAGTTCGTGCACCGACTGTGACCGTGACGAAAATGGGTGGCGAGGCCTCCGTTATCATCTTGTTACTGCTGATGGGTAATTATTTTTTATTTTTATCGACTTCTGTTTATCCGGAAATTTAAAAATAAGTCAAGTGTAAAAAATGACAAAAAAAATAAACAGAAATCTTTAAACGTCACTTTTGAAGGACATTCCAAATCGGTTTCAGGATGACCTCTAATAGACAGATAAGAAATTAAAATTAATTTGTTATATGTCATGTTACTGTGTCGTAAAAATAATCACGTTTTCATAAAACTGCGACTATTGATATTGATAAGACTTTGATTTAATATGACCTACGTAAATCTACACACAGATTACTACTTTTTTATATAATATTGATGTAGCAAACGAGCATGCGATCCACCAGATGATAAATGGTTAAAATTAGGTTAAATCCGCCGCCCATGGAAATCTGTAACCAACTTCATATAGAACAGCATTCTATCTGAATCTATGAATTCTATCCAAAGTGTGTCACAGATGCGTTGCTTCTCTGGAGGACCGAGATGGTCTTATATAAAAGCGAGCCGGCAACCACACATTTCCACCAAAACGAAAAATTGATTCACGCTAGAAATAGGTGTGGCGGTGGTACCTCCCCGGTCGATCTACACTGATTCTACCACCTGGTTCACTGGTGGTTTACAAAATCGTTTTAAAGTTATAGAGATATCAAATGATAAATCCGATCTTTAAAACAATATGGGTATTTGTAAATTAAGGTGATACCATAATTTACAAATAAATACAATACCTATATTGTTTTAAAGATCGGATACCATAACCATAATCTTCTATGCTTTAGTGTGGATTCGTTTCTTCCCATACGGCATAATGGTAGGTACTAGTTATTGAAACCTGAAAGAGTCATGAAACATTAAAAATATTGATCGTGTCTAAGAAAATCTCCAACAATCACCAATCCAAGAAGGCGAAAATAGATTCATGACGGCTCTAACAACCAGTCAGAGGCAAATTTGCGTCACTTAAATTTAAGTAACAATAAGATTGGATTAGACCCTATTAAATGTATTTAAAAAATCTTTGATTCAATTCAATAGAAATTTCGGTAAAAAGATTTTTTATGTAACTGTGTCGAAATATCGGCAAAAAGAAATTCAAAAATCCCACATCGTGAGTACCCGTAACATATTAAAATGTATAAATTCCGTGATAATCCATCCATCCATCAGCCTTTCGAGGTCCACTGCTGGACATAGGCCTCCCCTAAACGGCGCCACTCCAACCGGTCCTGTGCCTTCTGAATCCAACGGTTTTCCGCTATCTTCTTAATTATCCGCGATAATATTAGTCTAAAATCATATAAAGAATTTTTATATCAGTTAGACCGATTCGATTTTTTTAGTAGCCGATCCCTCGATATCGTTTAGTGCTTCTTTATGTTTAGACAAAAATATTGAAACATGTTCATAAACACATGTTCCAATATTTTTGGGCATTACTTACAATACTTTTTAACATTAACCAAGGGGCTTGCAAGCATTTGTCTTAATTTAAGTAAAAAAAAGTCCTTAAGATTAGGTAAGTGTTTTATTTATGAAAGAAGACCCGTGCTCTACAGAGCTGAGCTCTACTGAGCTACATATATAACTGAGCTAATAAAGCACTGTTTTACGTAACTGGGGAATACAAATATGTATAGTTCACTCCTATATTTTTAATTCAATTAATATTAGATAATATTTCTGACAATGCACATTTGTAACACTTAGTAGCAGAATAAGCGAGTGAACAGAAATCTAAATTCATCATTCAGATGTCTGTGTGGCCGGGGATCGATCCCGGGACCCACTGCGTGTCAGACCGGTATGATGACCCCTCCGCTGCGCGGGTTCAAACTGTACCTAATTCGAAAATAATATGATTTAATTCAATCGGTTTGACTGTAAACTCGAATATAATTCGTGTTCCTATAGAAACGACAGAGTATAGACATT
The DNA here is from genome assembly GCA_018249875.1 of Cecropterus toxeus. Classification (NCBI taxonomy): domain Eukaryota; kingdom Metazoa; phylum Arthropoda; class Insecta; order Lepidoptera; family Hesperiidae; genus Cecropterus; species Cecropterus toxeus. Next base: position 6,218 of record DWNE01001237.1, on the reverse strand, counting down.
AATATACTAGGTATCGCAATGATACCTGAGTAATGATTACCCGATGACACGAATCGTGTGTGCATTGAGCATCACGTCAATACCCCGAGGTATTGAGTACACAAAGCCATTCAAGAGGCCTCCCAGTGGAATCTATATAAATGCAGTGATTCAGCGTACACTGTAACTCCTGTGATAACAAATTGATGCCTATGTTAGGTACGTGTTCGACTGAGCGAAGTGCGTTGGCAGCGATGTAAAGAAGGTATTTTTTACCCGACTGCGACAGAAGGAGGGTTATGTTTTTCGAGCGTATGTATGTATGTATGTTTGTGTGTATGTCCATTTCTTTGGCACGCGCTACAGCCCAAACGACTTGGTTGATTTGACGTATGATATATCATTAGAATCGTCTCAGTTTGCATAATGATATAAGCTATATAATTTTAAAATGTCGCCTGGATATAGAGGAAAAAGAGGGGGGAAGGACGAAACTTTTTCACTAGTAATATATGTGTGTGTGTGTGTGTATCCCAAGCTTCCACCTAATACCTATTCTATATTAAGTTGCTCACAGATGTGAAGCAGAAGCAAAAGTGACCACAACCATTCAATGTTCATTTTATGAACCCATGTGTAATGAACACATACGTGTAAAATAATATACTTTGATAATCTCATTACTTTTAGAATCGGTTAACAATATCTGTCAAAGTATCAGTTTATAGTTGAGTATCCTTTAATATTTTCTGGCATTCTCAGATTCTTTTCGCAAATAAAATCCAGTCTCCAATGGAATCATATTCGTAAAATGTTCTGTTCTTAAAATACTCGTATGTTCGCTCACAAATATTCCCGCGGCTTCGGTCGTTTACCACGGCAAGGTGTCCTATTTATCTAGACCATTAACTACATGTGGAAAATTTCAGAAACCCTGAAATAGTTTCAAGCTTTTGCATGTATTATTTACTAGCTGTGCCCCACGGTTTTACTCGCTACTACATAAGAAAGGAACAAACAAACATATATATTATATAGCTTATAGCCTTCCTCAATAAATATACTACTCAACAAAAAATTTTTTTTCAATTCGAACCAGCAGTTCCTGAGATTAGCGCGTTCAACAAAACAAACAAACGTTTCAGTTCCAAATATTAATATAGATATATTATAATAAATTAATCGCTAGTAGTTTGTACACACACAATGAGACACAATATCTAGTCAAGTGTCATGACTCACGATGAACAGGAAGAGTGCAATTCATGGACAAAAGTCCTTAAGGAGTCTGAACATTGTATAGCTCTGTAGGCTCATAGGACCTATGCAGGCATTTGTAAGCACTTATTTCATCTAGAATTATTGAGTGATCGCCTTGTTATATTATTCTCTGTATACTCAAGCTGGATTTGAAAGCCAGGCTTTACTTTTAAAATGTTTTTTAGTTTTGTTGTAAACTGTAAGTATTACTGGCAATAATTTACAAGGATCGTTTCGTTCGTAGAAAGAGTGGCGTAAGAAACTTTATTTACATATCACTTAATTTTAAAATGACATAAAAATCAATTAATGGAGCAGCTGGAACTGATGATGTTTTTATTGTCTTAGAATTTTAAAAGTCGTAGAACTTTGCCTTTAGCACTGACTTCATCTTTAACTGCGTAATAACAGTAGTATGGGGACATTTATAAATTACATCACAGGAATTTCCCGTCTTTTTGACCCTACCCCTGTCCTGGTCACAGCTGATCACAGTTGTGAGATTCTTCCTAATGTGATGTCACATTTTGCAATTTTACACATAGAAGTCATTAAACTTGAGACCCGCCTGGCGGAGCGATCACCATACCGGTCTGACGCGCAGTGGGTCCTGGGTTTGATTCCCGGCCAGGCAGAAATATGAATGATGAGTTTAGATTTCTGTTCTGAGTCTGGGTGTTTTGTATTTGTCTTTGTGTGTCCATGGTACTCACGACACAGGAGAAAATCCTAGTATGGGGCTATGAGTGTAGAAAGCGTGTGTGTGTGTGTGTGTGCTTGTATTGAAAATTAAGAATGCATTATTATTATATTACAACAATAGTTTAAAATTATAAACAAGATTTAATGCTTACATATATTTGAAATGTGACGTCATGAAATTTATCACCCACCCCATTGTCACACCATGTCACACTTCAATGACCCCACCCCCTTAGCATGTGGCGTAATTTATGGATCCCCTATTAAAAGTTCTCGCGCGAGGCATAGGTACTTATCCGAGGCATCTCGACTTAGTCCGCAAGGGTAGCGACAAATCCATGGTCTTTAGTAAAACAAGTCTTATCTGGGGTTGATTACACATTAGACATGTGTAAGTAATGTTATAGATTCATGACACGTCATATTACCCGATCATGCAACATGGCAACACACATAACTCGACCAGAATAAGCATTACTCCTGACAGTAAAACATTTCACTTGAACATGTCTATGGACGGCCTTCAGGACGACGTGCTTAATTGCTACTTCCATATAATATAAAAACATATATGTATTACATATGATTTTGTTTACGTTTTGTGACAACAATTACTACACTACACCCAATAATTAGTACTATGAATATTCAAAACAAAAAACGTGACAATTGACAGGGATCAGTTGCCCTCCGCAATGTTTTACTGAATAAAATTTAATATATTTATAATTATTATACATAAACATAAGCCTTCTGCATGAATCTTTTCCATACTAATTCTCACACTCCTCAGTGCACGCAATATTTGTAAAATAGCTTCGATCAAGTAGGTACATATTTGATCGAAGTAAAATAGGGCTTTACGTATACTTTCATAGACGTCAATTCTATATGATGTCAACTCTTCTCACACTGAGAAGAACAGCGTGTCTTAATGATAATTAACATAGACCAATTAATAGCTAACGACGATGCTAGTTTAAACTATTACATGTTTGTTTTATGTATAAAGTACTAGCTCACCCGACAGACTTTGTCCTGTTTTAACTGTTAATCTTAAATTCGAGTTGGTAGGACTGTTATGATAAATGCCATAAGGTTATGTACATTACAAAATGTTATATTTTTATTGTTCGTCAGATTTTGTTAAGCTTTAAAATTTGACGCAATTTTATCATTTTTTTCCTCTGAAAGAACCTTCGCCTGCCAATAACAAACGCAACAAAAAAGAATGAGCGAAATCGATCCGCCCGTTCCCTCCTAATGCCATGACCTTTTTTTTGTTTTCGAGGAGGAAACATTCAAAAGTTACCCGACGCCGTGGGAGTGACGCCAGGTTATGTGGGATTTTCACCGCACTAAAACCCCCCGGTGGCCGTCCTCGGCGCTGCAAAAACTACTCCGGGATCTCCAAAGGAACACAACCGGAGTCCTCTGAGCGTATTGCCCCATCGGGCTCCGCTCAAATGAGCGGCTGGGCCTAGCGCACCATCTGGCATTTAGGATGGTATGCAACACATGCTGCCGTGCTTCCCGGGGTCACCTCATGATGCAATCAGTGACTTATAAGATAAAAGATTGTCCTTTTATTGGCGCCTGTTTATATAAGCTGACATCACTTACAAGACAATTTTTTATAGATAAATGTTTGATATAAGTACCTTATCATGTAAAATAGAGAAAAGTATATAGTTTTGATGGGTGTTGTATGTTTGTGTATTGTTTCCTGTCATATTATTCGCGTTGCGCTGGGGGCCCGTACAAACATATTATTTACTCGTTGAATACACCTGTCACACAACACGCTATTTATAGATATTTTAGGGACTATGATTCTCGGTACACAATAAAGTCTATAAACAGAAATAAATTTGGTAGCTATTTTTAATAAGCGGAATTAATATATTAAGTATTTAAAAATTAGATACTTGTTTGATACCTACTGCTTCAGACAATTTAAAATAGAAAAAGTAGCTGTATCGGGTCGCCTGGCAGATCATAAAAGAAAAGATTGCGACAGGAACTAAATATATACATAGCATAAAGAAAATAACGCCATCTACGTTCAGTACTCCGCACTAAGTCGAACTAAGACCGCAGTCCGCTCAAATTAGTTCGATACTTAGTTCCGAAAATGTATAACAGATGGCGCTATAATAAATAGAAGCAAGCATCGCCACGCCAACAATAAGGTTTACCTGCGCCTATAGATGTCTCACATCTAAAAAAGTATCTGAGCTAACATCAAATCAACATGGTATTTGTTTTGGAAATTCAGTTTGATCACCTACCTCGTATCTGTGTACCTAACTTGTAGACTTCCCCCTGTGAGACGTTACCCGGGCTCATGTTCTTTATTATTCACTGTTTGTTTAGCAGGTATATAAACTTTGCGTTAGTTTTGTATGTCCTGTGATATATAAGGTAACAGGCGAAATTATATAGATTTCTCGGGAAGTTTGAGTCGTAGCACTTTACCAAATCGTAGTACTACGACCCTATAAGCAACCGTATGTAGGAAAAAAAATAACAATCATAGATTAGAAGAACAATTCCAAATATGTTATTCATTATTAACAGATATGTATTACCAAATGTGGTTACTACTTCAATCTTCAACTCGACGCGAAGCAATTTTTAAAGGGGTTTTTGTTTGTTTTTAAATTGTTTTTAAAATGGAATAGGGGTACGTGGAGACATAAATTCAAAATTCTATGCCACTGTAGAAATATGTTTGAGAACTACCTAATTATTCACGTATATAAATTTGTAGTGCCTATATAGAGGAGCGTGAATATTTTTTCAACAACATTTTGCATTTTTTTCACATAACAACATTGCAGATGTTTCTTAATTATACTCAATTGAAACCAATTACTTACGAGCTATAAAAGGGACGACATAATTGAAGTTAATATTTAATGGCAACATAAAAGATGCATTTGCTTATTAGGAAGAAATGGGCCGATTTCATACTAGACAAACACTTTATATGGTACTTCATTGTTTCTTTGGATATATGGGTTTGAAACATCTAATGCATTGAAAAAAGTAGGTATAAAAGGAATCTCAATCATAGGAGTTAACGGTCCAAAGTCCAATATGTCAGAAATGGAAAAATCTAAAAAACAACGACACGTTTAATGACAAATTCCGGCATATAATTATTGCGAACCCTCTCCCCCCACTCCTCCTTCCCCAAAGTATAGAGTGAGAAATTTCAGAAACTCGCCGATCTTTCATCTACACTCATGTACTCAATCCTATACCACAAAGGTATGCGATATTAAGTGCCAACAAATATATGAACCAAAATGTCTGACAGAAATAATTGTATTTATCACGTTAGGCATTCTACGAATGTAATGTAAATGTATATCTTCATCATAAGGAGATTCACTGGAAATCTGAGTAAAAATCCATAATTAATGAAGTAAACATTTTGTAAGGATTTCAACAAGCCATAATTTCTTAGTATTATCTGAGAAACTTCAATAATTTCCTACTCAGCATTACTCCTCTAAATGACACCGCAGTATAATTTTAACGCCACAAATCATGGATCCGCGACATTAGTTATACGATGATACACAAAATGATCCCAAGCATACAGCAGCGACAACACGAGCTGTCCTAAATAACGTACATTAAAGTATTAAGTCCCACGACGGACCAATTGAGCATATTAAACGTCTTTCGAGTCTATGATGTCGCGATGTGACGAGGGAACATAGTTTTGAGCACCCTTGCTTGTTATTAATCGATTTTATAAGCCAGTAACTTTCTTAGACCTGTTTATCTTTACTATAAGACGGTTGTAGTGTTTTTCAAGGAAATTACTGTAATACTAAATACTTTTGAATAAATTAAATCACACACGCATTTTTCACGGCCGTCTGTCTCTTGGCTCAATTATCTGATAATTCACACTCGTAATGCAGCTCAATACATAGGGCTCAAGGCTCAAACAAGAGCTCAAATTCAAGAGCTCAAACTCAAGCTCAAACTGAAAAACTTGAACTCCCTTCTCTCTGTATTCTGTCATTCAAACGTCACACCACCTAATGATTGGTCGTCACTGAGTTTCGTCGTATTCAAGTCGAAATGGGATTAAAGTTGTTTCGTTATACTACAGAAACATTATTACACCTAAAACAACTGAAATGCCTTATAAGTGCCGTACACCATTTAAACCAGAATTGTCGCCGAGCTACTCGTTCAAAGAGTACGTGGCGAATATATTTGAACTATATATTGCACTGGGTTATACACATGTA
>DWNE01001236.1:0-22907 GCA_018249875.1 Cecropterus toxeus | reverse complement strand
GAGTAGGTCTGAGAATCGGCCAACATCTATTTTTCATACCGTGATAAGGATTGTCCACCCTTAACATTTTTTTTTTAATTTTAAGATATTTTATTTTTATTTTTTTTTATTATGTAATAATTGATATGGCAAAACAAAGTTTGCCGGGTCAGCTAGTAAGACAATATAAAAACAAAAATAATTATTACATGCGTGCATTTAACATTCATTCCAACTTCCATGAGACTCCTAATATAAAAGCTGATACGTAGTATCAAAAAATAAACAAACAGCTAGACAATTTAGTGTATTATTAGCACAATATCAATAAACCGGACGTACTGCTTACACCGGCTGGTTGCGACACCAACCTTGGACCACCACATACGAGCGACTAGAATTTATTAACCGTTTATTAACAGAACAGTTACCTCGGTTGCGAATGTGTTTTACATTCTAGAAGTGGCAAATGGGCGAAATCGATTCAACATACGCCTTGTAAAGTTCGTGGTTCGATTCTGGAGGCACCACCGCTTACTTCTACTTAATGAGTAGCGTACTAAGCAGTATTAAGTGATGCTGTGTTTTGCAGGGTGGTGAAATACTTATCAGAGGCATTCCAAATTAGTCCTTAAAAGTAGCTGCTAGACACAGGTAAGACTCTGATCTTATCAGAGTCCATACCAGGTGGTAGAACCAATGTAGTTCGACCGGGGAAGTACCACCGCCACACCTATGTATTTCTAGCGTGAAGCAGTTCTTGTGTTTCGGTGGAAGGGTTTGGTAGCCGGCTGCTTTTCTATGAGGCGACCAACTCAGTCTTCGGGAGTACCAACGCATATGTGGTCGACTTCATATAGAACCCCTGTTCTATGTGAAGTTGCTTACAAATATCCGTGGGCGGCAGCAACCACTTACCATCAGGTGGGCTGCTTGCTCGTTTGTTACTTCATATTAATAAAAAAAAAGTTAATTGGCAGTAGTGGCCACCTACTATCAGGTGGATTGCGTGGTCGTTTGCTGCTTTAATAAAAACAAGTGTGACGTCCCCCTGTTCACTCTCCCACTAAAAGCATAAACTCCGCACAAGAAATAGTTATGGCAGTTTTACCCAGTTGAACTATACTCGTTTTATTATCTTGCACTAGCTGTGCCACGTAGATTCACCCGCGTTTATTAGAGAACAATCTTTTAAAAACAAACAAATATAGCATGACGTTATATAGCCTAAAGCCTTCCACGACAAATTTACTAATGAACACAAAAATATTTTTTCAATTCGAACCAGTGGTTCCCGAGATTAGCACGTTCAACCAAACAAAGTCTACTACTTTATAATATTAGTATAGATTAACGAACGAAATTATTATTCTAAAATCATTCTAGAATTCCAGTCGATCCAACTCATTCATTAGGATTGAATTGATTGATTACCTCAACGGTAGCAAATCCCAACGAGACTTGATAGTACTCCAATTCCACCAAGGGTTGATCACAGATGGATGTCAGTGGCCACTTAAAAGAATGACTGTGTGCTCGTTTTCATTTCAAAATACAATAGTCGAAGTTGACTACTACCATTATTTGCTAAGTAATGTCATAAAAATCATAAAGCAATCGCGAAGGCTGCGGGTCCATTTAACTCCAAATAAACTGTTGGCAATTATAATTTATATCTATACTTGCTAGGAATTACTTCATTGTTTCGGACGTAACTTTCGTGCCGTGATAGGGGTGTAACGCAGAAAATAACATCCACGCATTACCGCTTTCATCAGGCGCGGATCCGTTTTTCAAAATGCCTCATATAAATATGTACCTAATCACTTCCTAACCTAAAATAACTCTTTTAACCTAAAAGAAAAATGAAAAACTTTGTGGAAAAATAATAAGCAGGGATTTCTATCAAAGGTTTTCAAAGGAAGTTACTACTATCGTTAATCGGATACGAAGTTTACGAATCCTGACTTATTAAGCACAGGAGACTATAGCCTAAATCTTTCTCAGATTGAGCTCCTCTCGATCCCAGTAGTGGGACCGTAATACTTTAATCTTACTAATATAAATACGGAATTTGGGATTATATATGTTTGTTTGTTACTCTTACACGCAAAAACTAAAAGTCGGATTTCTCTCAAATTTGGCACAAAGATAGTTCATGACCTAGATCCTTATTGCCATTCTCATCACATAGAATACTCATTACCGGTGTAGGTATGATGAAAGCGTGCGAAGCCGCAGGAACTATCTAGTAATATACACTTACTGATTTTACGAGGTTCGAATCCCAGGCACTCACAACAGATTTTTCTAAAATTATGTGCGTATTAGAATTTAATTATCACTGCTTTACGGTGAAGGAAAACATCGTGAGGCAACCTGCACATCTGAGAGTTCTCTAAAAAAAAGAATTTTCTCAAAGATGTGTCAAGTCTACCAATTCGCACTTGACCAGCGCGGTGGACTATGGCCTAAAACTATCTCATTCAGAGAGAAGACCCATGCCCAGCAGTGGGACAACGGGTTGACGATGACAGTTATACACTTATTGAAAAACTTCAGTGCACGAGAGAAGCCAGGTGCATTGTTTATACGAAGCACGCACCTCAATTCAGATAACAAGCAGGATATATGAATGCTAAGAGCCGGCCCGCTTGCGACACAGACCTTGGTCCAACACACACGACAACGAATGTTGTTCTATGTACTACTTGAATTTATTGCACACTTCCAATTATAATTTGCTTGATACATTCAATATATTAGCGATTAATAAATCAGATAATATTCATGTAATTAGAGCTATCGGCTAGCTTGTCGTATTTGGTATTTTGGGGATTTGAAATGCCTTAAAAATGGCTACCTCTATTCGGTCTTAAGTACGTTGCTACCAAGAACTCTATTGAAACCTCATATACACGTGTATATGAGGTTTCAATAAGTTGATCTTTTACTCACTTTGACACAGAATACTACTATATTTTTCTGCTGTGTAAGAACTAGTAGTAGTCAGACAAAAGTACGGCAGTAGTGCTGCTGGAATCAAAGGACAAAGAGTTTTTCTACCTTTAGAATATGTAGTAGTCATATTACGTCGGTAAAAACATCCAACACAGAATGACGGTGTAAAAAAATCGAAACGATTTAATATTAAGTGCAATCAGAAATCATAATTTACCGTTTATGTGTTATCCTGTTAATAGTCAGCAATTTAATAAAAACTATTTCATACCATTTTGTTTTACCCATAGATCCTGGATCGAAACCTGTTCTATTGAGAAGTGGGATAGGTATATTTCTACGTTATGACATTGATATAATTGTAAATGATTACGCCTTTTTATATCACATCTAAAAGAAGCAATTTAAAACATGTTTTCATATAAAACGAGTGACGCATAAAATACCGTATTACAAAAGACACGAAATAACTGCTAGTTAACAGGAATACTTAAAGATATTATTTATCTAGTACTTTAGACTTTATATACGTACATAAATGAAATCAATATCCTAAAATGATTACCTAATGAAATGTAAAGCCGCTTAAAAATATCTGATTTTAAAGTTAAATTTAACGAAATCTTAGTATTGTTTTTACTAATATTGCGTTTAGAAATTGAATATTATTATACCATGATCCATAGTCCATACACTATTGATACTAAATATAGATCGTACTTGTTTTTTTTCTAATAATTATAATATTATAAAATAGAGTAACATATATAACACATTAATCTTTGTAGTATCATCACATGAGGTGCCGGTGCTCTTGTTGGACTCCGGAAGCACCACCGCTACGAGACTGCATGCTTATTTGCTACTTACATATTATAGAAAAAAACATATGACCCATACAATCCACCACTCATCTGAAAAAAATAAACAAAGATAGCGTGGCATATATCATCTTCATCAATCTTCCTCAATAAACGGATTATTCAACATATAAATATTTTTTTCAATTCGAACCAGTAGTTCTTGAGATTAGCGCGATCAACCAAACAAACTCTTCTGCCCTAATATTAGTAACCCTAATAATAGATAATCCCATCTGCTTCATAGCGGTCCATACGATCCACAAATATGTTATAGTGGATCGTGATAGGTGCAGAATGAATGTCAATGGTCAATGAATGGAATATTCAACACATTTTTTTTTTCATTTCGAACTAGTAGTTCCTGAGATTATCGCGTTCAACCAAAAAAACTCTTTAGCTTTATAATATTAATATAGGTAATCCCATCTGCTCCATAGCGGTCCATACGATCCACAAATATGTTATCGTGGATCGTGGTAGGTGCAGAGTGGTTCACCTCAACAAAGTGGGACAGGACACCAGCTCGCATGCTCACGCGTTATGTAACCGAGTGCGTACGATTTCGCCAACTAGCGAGGTTCACGGTTTTCGTTGTACATTATATTTATTTTTTTTGTAATTCGCCATTTTATTTATTTTACTCACCAAACAATTAAAGAATGATTGAATAAGTTAGTGCGCATCTTTAAGTTCGCAGAAAAAATGTCTTTCAGCTAAAAAAGCGTGGAATTCCTAAATCCTATTTAGTTGTATCTAAACTATAATGACCATTAAAAATGCTAATTAGTAGAAAAAACCTATTTCAACGAACCCAACCTCCAAACGCGGCAAATCATTTTTTTATACAATACACCGATTAGACTTAAAAGGAGCTCGATCGTGTCACAGTCTCCAACTGATCGCACTTAGTTCAACACCATTGCACTTGCCATGAAAACATGCAAAAAATGACCTTAAGATATCGCAATACGACTTAGAGTAACTGCATCTATGTGGTTATAGAGCCAAGTTTTATATGCGATCGAGAAATAGTGTGTCAAACGAACATAGCTCTTATGACTCTATGGTAGAGTCGGTAGAGTTGATAGAGTTAATAGTCGACGGCATTGATAACGTAACTGGGGCGAGCGCCTTGAGAGTCGCATTTACATGACGCGGCCTCGTAGGGTCGTCGATCTCTGTCCTCAGTTGCACGAGTGCGAATGCGGTTTCCTTCCTTCCCATCGTGATAATCTATGACTGGAAACCCTGTAGAAATGAATTATTATTACCTTTCTACACGTTGAATTTGGTTTGATTGTTGCTTGAAGTTTATGCTATGTACATATTTTAACTGTTTACTAAGTTGTCTGTATTACGAATACGTAGAGTCGCTGGTAGTGGTCTTTTTTTTTGCTCTTGCAGCGATATTTGTTTTGGACGTTTAGTTGTGAAGTACGCGATGAAGTGTGGTAGGTCATGTGGTAAAACATACAAGGAGTGATACTAAGCTTAATCCTCATAAAGTCTCTAATCAGTATCGGGTGGGTCTCTATTTCGAATAAGTTAATTGCTATCAGTAAATATTAATTTATGTATATTATCCACGTGTAAAGTAATAAAAAATGTTAAAAGTATCTTTGACTTGAAAAAAAAACAGACTTTGTCTTCATTTTAACGATTTTAAAGTAACAATACTCCTAAAATTCTAAAAAAAAATAAGGTTTTATCTAGAATTTCCACATCTATCAAATAGTCCCGTCTCTGCATATCATTCAAAAATTTTAAAATATTATTTTATTGTTTCTGATTTTTCCAACTAGCACCATGCCACATTATGAGATCAACTAATCAATTAAATTTAACTAATTTAAAGCTAAAATAGTCTAAAAACATAGCTCACATTCAAAATACAATAACTTGAAAGCTTGCATAGAAACATTGATATTTACATAGAAAGTTTCACTTAATTTTATGGACAAGGGCGCTTAGTGCAGGTAAATGCACCCTGTCAGTCCCCTGACGTCAAGCATAAACTTATCAGATCAGGTTCTGAACATAAAGCGACGATGTGATACGGTCACGATAGGTCGAAATGGTTTCTGTTATAATGTTAGAAATGAGTGCAGGGTACTGACGTCATGCCAGGGTAGTGGCAGACAAGTAGGACAGCGTTATTGTCAAGTGGAATTAGATTGCTTTGCCGTTCAAGGTTTTTACATACATCGGTAAAGTGTACTCATATGAGGTATTTATAGCATTTAATAATGAAGACTGATAGTGTAATAGTATGAATTTGGAGTCCAGGTTGGATTTCTAGACACCAGATTGTTTGAATATTAAAATGAGAATGACATAGCTACGCACTAAAATACTCTATGAGTCAGTTCTTCTCGCACACAAGGATCACTAAAGCGTTCAGACCTGGAATTACAATTTAAATTCATACAGATATTTGCATGACCCATGATCTGCAAAATGTGGATTCTTCCAAGCCACACTTGTATGTTGACTACATTATATATTTCGTAGATAGTAGAACTTGTTCTACCTATGGTACACCCGCTTGGTAACACCGCTATACCTATTTCTAGTGATCTAATAATGAGTTTACATTTCTGTTCTGTCCATGGCACCCGCGATACAGGAGAAAATCCTACTGTGGGGCTATGAATGTAGAAAGCGTTTATTATTATTAAAAATAAATACAAAACAATAACTCGAACTTTTTGTTTTTTTTTTTTCTACGAAAAGTTACGTTTAGCATAGTAATAAGTATTCAAAATATAAAATTAGGTCATAAACTATGTATATGTCAAATTTTAACAAAATTTGTCCTGTAGCTTTTGCGTGCAAGAGTAACAAACGCACATACATCCTCCTAATCTTTCACATTTATAACATTGTTAAGATAGTAACAATGGATATAATTGATACCGCCTGAAAGTAAATGTTAATTGCTGCCTTTAAACGTATTCGAAATCACTTTCAAGTTGTAATTATAAGTGGAGTGCACTTTAAAGTCGATATAAAATCGCCGGTCGGAAGAATAAACTGGAAAACCTTATGTGAGTGAGAATTATCACACTCCGTTGACTAGAATACAGAAGCGCTTAAAACTGCTGTTATAGGGAATCATTCGTCCCAGATAGATTGAAGAGGACGAAAACATGACCTTGCAAGAATGTCTTCTTTGAATTAGTACATTTGAATTAACAATTTACTAGAGAACAGTTTTATTATAACGTAGGCGCAGTCCTTGCTAGACTCCGCCCACAGCCTGTCCCGAAAACATTGTTTAACGGACGCGTCTGGTTTCCATGACAACCAGCCCCCTGGAGGCTAAAACTAGCCTAGACTCACCTAGTTTGCTACACTACGCAAAACACTACAGCCTTCTAGTTATAGCTAAGCAATTTTTACTCTTATTACGATTATGTTAAAGGCATTAATAGCGTACATCATTTTGGGAAATTTTGGGAATAGTTACAACTTTGTAGAGAACTAATGTACAAATAGAGCCGTCGAAAACAATCGTCTGGTTTTTAATAGCGGCGTGATGGACCAGTTTACTTTATCGAGTAATTTAAACATTGAACAGTCAGTTAAACTTTCATTTTATTGGCTCTTCAATAATTAATATATTTTTTCAAAGTAAAGTTTCAAGTTTTCATATACCTAATATATTATTTCCAAAAATAAATCTGTGAATGCAACATATGTACACCGTTAATCGATTGGTGCTTAATTAAATTAAAATAAAACTAGCTAAAACTAGCTGTTCCATGTTCGCGTGTCACTCGCGTTTATAAGAAAACAAACAAACATAGCATGATGTTATATAGCCTAAAGCTTTCCTCAATAGATTTACTATTCAACACAAAAATATTTTTTCAATTCTAACCAGAAGTTCCTGAGATCAGTACATTCAACCAAACTCTACTGCTTTATAATATTAGTATAGATTTAGAACACATTTTTCTTATATGAACAAACTTTAAGTAATAATCAGTCTTATGCCTCCCATGGACATCTGTAGCGAGAAGGTTGGACCCCATTCGATATAGAACAAGAATTCTACCTGAAGCGGATCACATACGCTTAACTAGAGATGCGAAAAAATAATCGATTATTTTTTTAAAAGAATAATCGATTTTAAATTAATCGATTTTTTATTAATACTTTCGATTTTTCGCGTAGCTTTTACTTACATAAAATATTATATATTTCGTAGCTTGGCGTATTTTCGATATTTTAATAGCAGCTCTATAATAGAAATACTTTCAACGCCATCTAGTGCCTACTACTTGTAGTGTTTTGCATAAAAAATGTCAACTATATGAACAAAAAGTATTTAAGGAGCTATCTTTATAATAAAAAAAATTAAAATCGATTTTAAATAAACAATTATTTTTTTGGAAAAAAAAACGATTTATGGAAAATCGATTATTTCTTTAAAATATAAAATCGAATAATTAAAAAAAAAACGATTTTTACCCAGCCAAGTCACATCCCTACGCTTAACCACTCCTGAGAACTAAAATAGTCGCCTCATGGTCGCAAGTGAACTGGCATCCATGACAACAGTTATCTTTTACTATAATTTTATATTAGAGTGGCGATATTTATACGTAATACGTATTTCGAAGAAAGTTGTTTAGCAATTTATTTATATAAGAAAAAATATTAATAACGTCACAGTCTAGTCCCAAAGTTATTAGTTAAAACCGAAAATAATATGCCCGTTGAAGCGATCGTTATCAAAAGGTTCCTAGAAGCCCTATAGGACCCCGATCAATACGAGCTTCGAGCGAATCGCTAATTGCGTCTAGGATGCCTATAAATTAGTTATTTTCATAACTATATACATTCAGACTAGTAGAGTTAGAGACACTATGTAACTATGTGATACGGCTCTATATGGCATATACTGTAAAGGCTGGCTTATTAGCGTAAGGTATCTGTGTTAAACTTAAGGTTCCTAAGGGTTTTAGATTCATCCGAACCATGTCAGTGATGAAGGTCTTGCTCTGACTCGCAAGAGGTCCTAAATTCAAACCCTGCGCAAGCAAAAATCTAAATTATTAATGGGTAGTTTATTTCGTCTTTACATGAATGTAAGGCACAGTTAGGACGAATAATTTAGTGAAATTATAAATGCCAAAAAACAAGAATTTGTTTTGTTGTTATTTGTGGTCTATTAACGGTAGATTGAAGGAAATAAGGAACTGCACTCTTAGACTCAGACGTTCTCTCGAAAATGTTGGAACGCTTCATGAACCAATACATTCTGTGCTCTAAGTACGTGTTTATTACCTGACCTCAAAAATACCACTGTTTATGTTTGTACCCATATTTTGTATGAACGAAATGGATGAAATACGGTGAAACTGTTTTCAAGAAACGTGAAACTCCTACTAAGAGTTCTGACCAAACTCTGGCAGCACTAACATGACTATGAATTAGATTTGTCAATATAACGTGTGAAAAATGTTTTAATTAATGAGAATCCCATTCAAATCCAGATGCTATTTTGACACAAAAGCCTATATTTGGATCACGTAACGATCCTCGGTACTTGAGAGCAAAAACGGGCAGTTAATGGAATTCCACGAATCACCGCTAACCTTCTAATCCTAGTTTAGCTAATGGTGACTGACCACTCACCGCATTACATATATGGACAAAAATTTAAACGTTGTTTTACAGAAACCTTCAACTTTAGTCTTTTTAACCGTGATCAAAAAGGAGATTATCAAGTTTACGCATATGTCGTATTTATTTATTCATGGATATACAAAGATTGTTAATGAACTATTAATTAAACATATGCAATAGGATATTTTGTTTTTATATTATAATGTTAAAATTGTATTTATTGTTAAAACTGAATCCTAAATATCAATTTATTATAGTTCTGGAGAAATACTCATCTGATTTCAATTACTTGTGCTAGTAGTTTTAGCTTTATTATTTAACTTTGGGAAAATTAGAACTGTTTAGTATCCCTTCGTACATAAAGTTTTCTATTAAAAATGATTCATTTTCCCTTTTTATTATATATGTCCAATATGACAATAATTAATAACTCAAACAATTTTAAGTCATAAATGTGTACTTTTAAATATAATACGTATATTAGATACAAAACTATAAGCCTTTATATGTTCTGTAGCTCAGACCATATCTATCGTAGGGTGTTCCAATTACACTAAAAGAAAGAAGAAACATTTTGTCTACAGTTTTTGGAAATACATGACTTACAAGTGTAACCATGACTTCGATACATAAAACAATAAATATTAATTGTTCAAATACAAACAAAGCCGGGTGGCGTACATAGTACCGCGTAACTAGGTAAATATTATTGAAACACAGATATTGCTATGCAGTTAAGATTATTAACTTCCTTCGATACGATGTTTTCCTTTACGAGATAAAGCGACAGACATGGATGTACGAACAATTGATACGGCAATGCACTTGTATATTTTCTTATTGCTAGACTGATAACGCAGGTACGCTCAACAAGAATATTATCAATTTATTGTACTAAGATGCTCAACAAATTGATATTAAGTAATTTAATATATCGTGAAAGAACAATTTTGTTACCTGTGATACGTAATGGATTCCAAAGGTAGATAATCGAGTTCATGTAAACTTCAGATAATGACCTGACGGACGAATGGCCTTATATGTATGTATTTGCTACTCTTGAAGATAATTATCGAATCTTAAATAGTACTGCTGTACGTAAGGTCAGTCAAAGTTGTTTTGTAATCAAAATAAAGACCTAATTGTGAAACACGGGGTTTTCAATCACCTCATCTATTTCTACCAAAAGTACAGTGTTAAGCTGTGTTGTATGATAGTCTGAAAAGTATGGTAAGGGTGACATATTTATCCAATGTATTCCAACTTAGTCCTCACATTTAGCAACGAATCTGTGACTAACCTCAAGTAATAATCCAACCTTATCTGGAGCCACTTACATTAGGTGGGCTGTATCCTCTTCTGTTGCTTCTATACTGTAAAAAGTCCTCTAAATTTTTCAACGTTATATAAAGAAAATACTAAAAATCTAAAAGTGATGTAACTTATATGTATTAAGCTGTAGTATTTGTTACTTGTTGTTCGTCAGTATACGAGATTTAAGTTGTTAAATATTTATTTATCTTACTTTTTATAGTTTTAAATTGATAAAAAGATATTTGTTTAACTTTATAAACTAACAATTATTACATTTGCTTTACTTTCATATTCGCGTACAATGCCAAAATTTGGCAACCTCTTGCTGTAATAATAGAAAATTAATTGACTGAATATTATTTATTCTCGAGCACGTTTTTACATTATTTTTGCTTTGAAATTTATAAATAATGTGTTCATACAATGCAAAACTAAATGAAAATCATAATCAAGGTTTTGGTTTATAATACCAGGCGCGGTGACTATTGCCATAACTCCCATTAGGGGTGGCCTATGTCCTCCAGATGGTCTCATAGATTCAACGAACTCTAATCAATAAAAACTTTCTTTGTCACTTATAAATATGAATTAGTGCCTTTTTACGGTACGTTTTAACAAATCATCAAAAATCTTTGTAATTTTATTAGGAATAGTTTATAGATGAAATAAGTTACCGTAGACGTTAGTTAACCCGTAGTATTAATAGATTCACCGTAACCACGATTTATGTACGAGTAACTGGATCGAAATATCGACAAAAAGAAATTCAAAAACCGCATATAAAATATGTAATATATCTGAAGTAATAGCTTTATTAAGTTGAAAATACAAAATATTAATTAATTTAAGAAATATACACAAAATAAAAAATAACTGAAATTTAAAACGAAACATTTTATCAAATTAAATTAAATATAAAAAGCTGCATCTAAATTGCTGACTTGAGGATGAGTTCCCAGAATTCTGGCAACATCTCGTTGAATAGCTAGGCTAATTCGTTGACCGAAGTATGTACCAGCATTCTGATCGTTCGTTGACTCTATCAAACGTTTGGACAAATGCTTAAAAAATAATTTAGCATTTAATCCCCACGGTCCCATGGTTTCAACTCCAAATGCCAGAAATATGTAATCTTTAATTAGATCTCCATATTTCTGGCACTTGCGAATTTCAGCATCGGTCGCCACGACACCGGCTGCCCTGGAAGAGATAGGAATATGAGAAGGTGCCAGTGTGTCAACGCAAGTAGCGTCCCACACAAGACACCTTCCATTCTTCCAGGGGATTAGATATATCTTGTAAATATCTAACTATACTATAAATATTTCCGATTGGTAAGGATTATTAGCAAATAAAAACTAGTCAATTATACAAAACAGTAATGTATTTTGCAGCACCTGCATATCCCAGCAAATACCTACATCAAATCCAAAACAACCTGCTTATTTTGACAGAATCCACCCTTAAAAGACTTCCCACTAAATTGTCTACAACCGCAATCATAAACAAATCAAACCAGTCAACCTTATTAAAATTAGACACAAGGAAAACTGATAAAAACAACAGCACATTGCCTTGTCTATTCTAGTCGTTCGTAGCTCGGCGACGCGGTGATCGTAGGGACGTTGCTGCGCTGCAATGACCTAGTTACGCGGGTTCGACACCCGACTGAGGTCGACCGACCAAGCTTGTGAGTCTTCACTGCCAATCTGGTTTATTAAACGTTTTGTAATCGTAATTGGTGACGATGGAGTTTTTATTTCCATATCTCGGAGAGTTGGTTTAGTTTTAGTTTGTAGCACAACCTTGAATTAGCTCGTGACGTCTTTCGCCATTAAATATGTTAGTGGGTTTCTAATGCCGATATGAATAAATACTAATTAAATGCGATTTTCCATTAAATAATAAACTTGGTACAATATCAATCTAGTAGTTTGTTCTAGTGATAAATCGTCTCACTATAATTCTTTAATCGATAAAGGCGTATTATTCAATGGACAGATGGTTTCATGAATTGTATGATAATTAATTTTTCATTTATATTTTTTCTTTACACGTTAATAGATTAATGAAATCTGTATATAAATTATTCGGGATGTAGACCACAGTTGAAGAGGAGATATTTATTTATTCGTTATATACAGAGTGAAGGTTACAGGTAACTTAATGTACAGAAATTGTTTTGTATATTTTAATTTCTTGAAAGATATGGAAAGTTCAAAATATTTATGAGTATCAATATATAGAAAACGAGCAAGATCTATCAGTTATAGTTATCAGATTAGAAAAGTGGATTTAAT
The DNA here is from genome assembly GCA_018249875.1 of Cecropterus toxeus. Classification (NCBI taxonomy): domain Eukaryota; kingdom Metazoa; phylum Arthropoda; class Insecta; order Lepidoptera; family Hesperiidae; genus Cecropterus; species Cecropterus toxeus. The sequence continues at coordinate 9,853 of DWNE01001236.1, read as the reverse complement.
ATAAAGTCTCTTTATGTATATAAAGCTATCCTAGCTATTTACTGGCATTTCCTGTTTCGTGAATGTCATAAACACACAAAAATAATAAGTACAATAGACGCACTCAGATAGGATATCCTCTTAATTATCTATTTTACTGAAATTCATAGGAATTTTATATTTATTTTACTGAGATTCAAACCCGAAACCTTGTAAACATAAGCGTGGAAACCTCTGTACCACTGGGGACAACGCATGTGCACAAATAAAGATTTTCTGTTTATCAACGATCACACATGTATACGTGTGTAAGTAGTATTTATATTATATTGACCTAGATCTAGGCACTTATTTTGCTAGTCCTTGCCTCCGCGTAACTAGCTCCAATTTAATAATGTTTCTGCTTTTAAACAAGCTGAGTTAGCGTCACGTATTTTCCGAGTTTTTATTAACAACTATTATTTGTCGGACATTTTGTTGCTATTACATGAACCGTGGCAAAGGTCCATGTAACTGGACCGGTACAAAACTGAATAAATATTAAAATTAGTATAACAATATTACTATAGAGTCAATCTTCTGTGTAGTTTAATACAAATGACACGTAAAAAATTTAAATGAGCAAAAAACAACGGAGGAACAACTAGTGTTTGCTTCCTATCGCCTGTCGAGTACCCAAACACAAATAATTTGTTATAAAGGAAATAACTGATAGTAAATCAATAGACAGCGCACTTCCTGATTACTTGATAATAGTCAATGTAAATCCAAATTAAGTAGTCTGGGAAGGCGGTCATCTGAATCGCTACTTAACGAATTCGTTATAAAGGATCGTTAAATGGCGCGCGTTTTGTTCATCTTTCTTTCATTCTAGTCGATTCCGTTCAAGGAAATCATTATTTAATTATAAGTAATTTGAATACATCAATATTGAATAAAAAATTGCAATTCGTAAAATTTACATTTTTTTAATTAATTTTTAAGTACGCATGTTATTTTTTTTTAATATATCAAATACCGGTTTTCCATACATTTAATGAGCCAAATCTTTATTGTCAGCAGTTTTTACAACAATTTTCCTAAAATCTAATTCTTCCACTTAATGAAATAATAAATCCAATTATTCGAACTATGTAAACATCTGTACGAACTAAAGTCACGATAGTCCTTCACAGTTCAATTTTCGGTTAATTCCAATGCATTAAATTTTATATGCTATAAATTATTCATATGCATTGCATGTAAAATGTAGATTGAACTTCCTTGAACGCTATATTATAAGGTTCGGCTAAATAGCAAAAAATAACGCCCATATTACTATATTTACAAAATTTCAAAACCACTTTTTCCCGCTCGAAATTATATGTACATAAATCTAAGATGTAGTTATTTCATACTTTTCAGGAAACCTAATACAGTAGCAGAACTAGTAAAACAAACATTTGGTACTGTCGTGTACACGCCAAAACGTTATACTTTTTATTTTTCAATCTGAAAACTAGATTTCACTAAATCGTACTTAAAAATGATCTACTATTACTCGTAGCTACAGGTAATAAATATGTTTCTGCTCCAAAAAATATATGTACCGTTCAATTTACTTCTCATACAGAACTCTCGCTTTGTGTATGAAAATATAAGTCTCATTGCACTATTTACAATTTGTCCACATAGATACATACACGCTCGATCTGAGAAATACCTACAAGTTTTCCATAACACTAAAACGCACACATAAACATCAGTGATATCTTACAGTGTATACACAAGCACGCGATGCGTTTAGTGCGTGTGAAGGGCGGCGGGTCGGGAGGGCGACGCTCGCTACGTCTGAAGGGCGGGTTGTTTACTGAACTGCCAATCAATGTCCAATTCAACCTCTGGTGTCCCAAAGGTGGATGTCCCTGCGTTTAAAAGCCAGCTTTTATGGGATGTCTGCGGTTATACGTAGGAAAGATTAAATATCAATATCAATATTTCAATGAATGAATTCAGAATTAAACACTTTCGTATGTTATTACTAGACTATTGATTGTACCTGGACGACGATTAACTTACAATTACCATAACAATATGATGTTTTTTGAAAAAAAAACGCTTTTAGTCATAGTTTTATGTTATTAACAAGTAATCCGCAATTTTAAGGAAGAATGCACTTCCTTCCCGCAAATATTCTAGAAATAAACCTAACGAATAAATCCAGGAAACACAACATTGTTTTTATATAAATTGACGTAGCAAACAAACATATAGTCCGTCTAATGATACATGAGTATTAGCAAACAATATTAAAGTTTTACATTGTGTTACCTATGTAGAATAATGTATAGTAATGTTCATAAAAGTATTTCGTCCTCATATATACTTATATATAAACAGTTACTCATGTCATGATGACCATATGACCAAAAAAGTTTGGAATATAGAGGAACACAGAAGAAGCCGCGAAGACCAACAATGACCTGGATGCAAACAATTACAAATGACCTGAAACGTACAAGCATTAGCGAACAGATAATCCACAACCGTGTGGCGTGGCGCAGAATTACTAAGAGGGCTGACCCCAAATAAAATGGGACAATGGCCAGGAGAAAGAAAGAAAGACTCAGTTGGAGTTACCAAGCGAGTAAACAAAATCTCTCTTTCTAAGGGATTTGGAAAAAAAACTAATGATAAATATGAATGAGCATTTCCGTGCTTTAGAATGCACGTTGAGGAATCGGTCACGGTTGGTAAACGATGTTGTAACAATCGTTAAACCTTGTGAGAGACCTTCAGCGGTTTAAAAACATCCGACATCGGGTTCACCACTAACCTGTATCTTCAATTTGTTGTGGAGCAACATGGTAAAATATTCCCCCACCTCTCCCTGCAATTGGTGGGGAAGCACAACGATTTAGTAAAGATACATTAAGAAGAAGAAATCATCGGGTGCGAAAAGAGCTCTTTTTCAAAGCTGGTGATGCATTAGCGACTCCATATTCGGTGACTACTTTCCATGAGGTAGCCTGTTCGCCTGATCGTTAGGTTTAAGTATAAAAAAATATAACCATATAAAATCACACTATATTCTGGGTCTGGGTGTTAATTAAACTATCGTTATCTACGTGTGTATACACAAAACAAGATGTTGTAGTGTAGGTACTACTTAAATTGAATAGAAATAAACGTCAATCAAATATAATTAAGTTTTATATTCAATGTCACAGTATTAATCTACGACCAAGTGGTGTTGCAGTAGCGATATTACTACTGTTTTGCGCAAGGTCCGGCGTTCAATTTCCGGTAATAACAACATAGACATACACATATTTGTATAGCGCAATAAATATTTAAAATGTTGTTTTAAAAAAGTAACATTACCAATGCATTATTGTTAAATTAATTTATCTAATATACTTTTGTTCTACAAAAATAACTAACAATAACTTTTATGAACTGTTTATTCAACATTCATATTTCTTAACTAAAACATTTATTTAGTTAACATCCTAACACAATGACATGACATGAAATATAATTTCACTCAAACGAAAACACTAGAAAGTTCTCGAAACATTCCTATTAAATCACTTCACCTTAAGTACTTCATAATACCAAATATAGAGTTCTGTAGACGCAATAGGCGGCACCCTCGGGTGGTCAGTCACACCGTCTGGAGGTCGGCAGGCCGCCCTTGTGGATTAGGCATGGAATCAAACGGTAGAGTGCATTACCTTCTGTCTTTCAGGGAAATTTTATAGTACAGCCTTATTGTGTGTTTATAGTTTTATAAATTTTAACCCCTTAGGGGATGAGTTTAAAAAACAATTTATAGTGTTTTTTATGCAAGGAGTTCATATGCAATTTTCATATTTCTATACCCACCAGCTTAAGCTGAGTTTCGTGTAAGCCTAACACTGTTATCTTGATACAAATACATATGTTAGAAGTTTACTAAACTTAATATTGAACTTTTATAACTATGCTATACTAGTCTCGTTTAGTTAGTTTATATAGTTAGAAAGTACTAGATTAAATTTTACTTCCTGATCATAAAAACAAAAATCAAAAAGCTAAATAAGTCCTATTACCGACTGACATTGACATTTTATTTATTACATGTCTTTCCTATTTAGCTCTTTCGGGGGAAGGTTTATAAATATTTCTTTAATGATAATTTACATTGGATGCAATTGAAATATACATCACAGCTTCGATACGTAACATTGAAATTTCAGTGCAAAATTGTGTGATTATACTCAACAGTTTTATTGTGTTTTACTTTACCTTAACTTAACCTAGGTTACCTACTTTTACTTCACCGTTTAACGGCGGTAGAGTGGTAAGGTAAAATATGAGTAGATATTATACTATAGTACATATGTATTAAGGCAACCATGAAAGTTATAAGTATCTAAGAAAAACAACAAACTATATAAAGGCCACAGATATAGAATCAGACCGTTGTACATAAGTATTATGCATTAATATAATAATGTCTGACAAGGCAGCTGATGCGGGCGGGTCGGCGGCCGCCCTTGCCCGGACGCACCGCCCGCCCTCGCCTTCCTCGCGACACCTGGACCTGATGTAACCCTTGCAAAGCCTAAGGCTGGAGAGTTGAACTAAGTTTATTGTCTGGAAGAGCAATTTGTACATTAATTGTATAGATGTAAATCGTAACTGAAGTATTAAGTTATGCTACGTTAGTATATTCTTAAAATAAAATAAATATTTTGACCAAATGGCCGGATCGGGAGCTTGATGGGTAACCGTTAGTGCCTTAATTTGCATGCATTTAACTTTTGTGATAATTAATAACTTGTTGTTGAACCGTTTCAAAGGCTTCATGGTGCATTTGATCCAACATTTTACCGGATAACCTGTAGACTCCTGAGAGTTTTTAAATTTCCTAATAAAACTGATCAGTATATGTAAATTCGTTCCCAAACCATAATTTTACATAAGTGCAGTCACGCTGAAAAGTAAAAATACTAAATCTTGACTAAAGATCAAAGTTTTTTAAATGAAATAGATATAAATCCATGAGAATTGCCATATTATTTAAAAACATTTTAAAATAATTTACAGTTTTAATCCAAAACTTGTATTAAATTACCTTTACATACTCCCTTAGTATACTAACACGCTGAAGTAATAAAATAAATTTTAACACAGTAAAAAACACTAAGTTATATTTGTAGTGCACCAATAAGTACTTTGAGTAGGCGACCCTCGCGCCGCCTAAACATGAGGTCGTAACCTCGTAGACGTCCTCTACGGCGTAGACAGCAGCGTAGCCCGGCCGGGTCTTAAGTAACGATTATATGACAGACACAGATACCCGTAAATTCCTTCTTATTAGTATAGCTTTGGTGAAATTTCAATAGTAAAATTACGTAAGATTTACATAAGTAAAATGTTAATAGATATTTTTTTATTTATTTATTGAAACTCTATTTAAAATTCAATATAAGTATTTTCTACATGTCAACTCTGGGTAGCAAAAACCGGCAGGTGTTATTATTTCAGTAAGCAATAATAATATTACTATTATTAATTAATACATAAATAATTAAAATAAATACATACTATACGAAATTATAGATGATTAAGGGGCAATTGATGGGCAGGTAATGTTCTTTGACATCAAGACTATCAACTAAAAATAAATAAATAATAATTTAAAAATATATAAGACAGACTTTTTACTCATATATAGATAAAGAAAATGTTAACCCCTAAAAGCAGACGGCATTGTAAGTTGATTCCATAATAACATGTTTTTATCGAGGCTCGTCGGTGTCGTTGTCCGCCCTAGGAAGGACGCGCTGCCCGCCCGCCCTACGCTGCAACCAGATTCCGTAACGCACTTTTGGAACTTGTTTCTGACTTGTTAAATATTTATTTCATAACGACGTATCACTTCTAGACTAGTTGAGTCTTGTAGTTGTAAATTTATAGTTGTCAATAAATAAATGACTTATGACCTTTTTATTCAAGTAAAAAGTGATTTGCAAGATTTTTGTGTTATTACTAATTTCACAATTGGAACTTATAAATAATAATCCAGTTCCATATATAATACAATACACAAAAATTAAATGAACTTTAAATAAATCACATGAAAATGAATAGAAATAAATTACAATTGAATCAAATTAACATAAAAAGAAATCAAAAAAATATATATTCTATCCATTTGATTTTTTTTATGCGATATTGTTCAAATATATATACAGGTATAATATTATATCACCTATCAATTGCACGGATTAGTAAAATTTAAAAAAATACCATAAACAACCTTTTATTAGTGTTTACCCGAAACTGCGTTTACAATTATATTTAAATATTTTTGTCCTTATATAACTTGTAACCTTTGCTACAGATCGTAGGCTGGGTGTAACGTTTCGTAACCTTATTTGTGCAGTCTTGTCTGTCAGTGTCGTTGAACGCCCTAGGAAGGACGCGCCGCCCCAACCCGTCCTAGGCAGCGAACGTACACCACCGAAATAGAAATTACTAATCTGATGTCTTTTAAATTATTTAGTTTTCTAAAAAGAAGACGAGGTAGGCTGCTGGTATACCTATTACTCATACTTAGACATTGACATAAATAATTAATAAAATAAGTAAATACGCATTTTTCTCGTTTTTCATCATCTTGGTTACTAATTAATGTGATAAATAGATTTCATGTTTTCTATATTATATAAACAAATTTATGGCAGAATTTTTCTAACTTATATGTAAGGCACTTCTCTCTAAATAAGGTGATAAACTCCAGGTGGGAGAACCAATGTAGTTCGACCGGGGAAATAGCACCGCCACACCTATTTCTAGCGTAAAGCAGTTCTTGCGTTTCGGTGGAAGGGTGGCTCACTTTTATATTAGGCGACCATCTCAGTCCTCCGAAGTAGCCTCGGAAGTCGTTTGGTCGACTTCATTATAGAAACTCTGTTCTATATGGGGTTTCTTACAAATGTCCACGGGCGGCAGTAACCACTTACCATCAGGTGGGCTGCCTGCTCGTTTGCTACTTCATATTGATAAAATAAAAAATAAATAAAAATAGATAAATTGCCACCATTATCGTTATACAATTAAATACAATTAGATTACGTTAAACGTAAGACCCACTTTATTTGGATTTAATAAAATAAATCTGCAATACAACGAATTGAATACTCAAATCATATTACAATAACTAGGCCCTCATATAGGTCCAACAATGTCATAGGTCTGTAAAATTCGGGATATAAAACAATACTAAGGTTCAAGTCCGCCCGGAGGACGGGCGCAGGGCGGGCGGGCATCGACCTGCTGCACAGGAGCAGTCTTACAATACCTATTTTACATAATATACGTATTATATATGCTCTGTACTTATAATAACGTCTTTCTTTAAAATTGCGGGCAGTAAACGCTATTAATAAGTAATACGATATTTATTTTCTTACTAAGCCGTCTTTTAAAATCAGGTTCATGTATCAATGGTACAATGTATGTATTATTAATGTATATAACATATGTACAATGCTATATACATTGGCTAACTAGTAACCTACCACATTTTCATGTTAAATATAATACGTCTTCAAATAAGATAATTAATCACAAATTTATAGGCACCTAATTAATTATAACTTAAGGAGTAATTCATGTATTGTTAGAAATATAATGTTTATACATTTTATAATTTTACTAGCTCTGCCACGCGGTTTCAACCGCTACAATATAAGAAAAAAAGAAAAAAAACATATATGTTATATAGCCTACAGCCTTCCTCAATAAATTTACTATTCAACACAAATAGATTTTTTTAATTGGAACCAGTAGTTCCTGAGATTAGCGCGTTCAACCAACCAAACTCCACTGCTTTATAATATTAGTATGTTAATTGTGCAAATATTTAAATAAAAAAAATATATAAATAAAATCATTAGTTAAAGGAAATTAACATCCCTGATTATAATATTTTCACAAATATTGTTCAAGGAGTATCAAAGTCTAACTAAGACCTTTTACCACCCCTTTAACCATAAAACATGTGCATACGCTTATCTTTGATATATATGTGTAGCGGATGGACACTGAAATCATGTACAATTCTATCAGCTTAAGTTCATATAAAGCCTCAATGCTTGTCTCGATGTATCCGCTATTCGACTTGTCGGGACGTTTCGGACAGAGGGTTATTGACCTGGCGTTGTATAAGCGGATTTGGAAATGTAAAGTGTGCACAAAATGTACTACATTTAAATGTAACATATTATTATGTATTCTTTCAATCCCTGAAGATGCCTGAATTTTCATAATTTTACTAGTAAAACTGATAAAATGTAATGAAACAGACTCTTTCAGATGACGTTTTGTAAGTGGTTACTTCCGCCCATGGACATCTTTAAGCTACTTCATATAGAACAGCGGTTCTATCTGAAGTCAATCACAAATAGTATTTTTATTACCACTTAATGTATTTTTAGCTGTTCAAACGACATTATTATTACTTGACTTTTTAATCAGGAACTAGATATTTTCAGCATTCAAACTAGATTCACCTATATATCTCTAGAACTGTCAATTAAATTTAATGTGTCTAATTAATAAATTCTTAAAGTTGGCAAACGGGTCCCAGAAACTAGCCCGTACCAAAGATTTTTTTATAATATTAAGTATATTTTTTACATTTTTTCTAATGTTATTTTATTATATTGAATATCATTTAAATTTTCAATGTTCCTATTACATTCACAGATGACCACTGGTCTGTACCTTTTTCACAATACATAAGTGTCTTGTAAGGCAAGTCGCACACGCGACAAACGACGATACATTCATACGGTTTAAAATAAATTGGAATCCGGGTTCGATCCCAACCAGACAGTCATCGGAACAATTAATTTATATTAAATTAATTCAGACGACCCGCGTGGCCAAAGGGTTACCATACCGATCTGACACGCAATGAGTTCCGGGTTCGATCCCCGGCCAGACAGAAATCTGAATGATGAATCTGAATTCTGTTCTGGATCTGGGTGTTTGTTTATTCATCTTTGTATATCCATGGTACCCACGACACAGGAGAAAGTCCTAATGTGTGTCCATAAGTGTGGAAAGTTTATTTCTTTTCTGACTCTGGGTGTTTGTGTAATCTTTGTTTGTAATCATCGCACCCGTGACATATAAGAAAACCCTAGAGTATATAATTATTTGTTTAGTGCTATATTCACGATAAACCATAGATGAGATGATTTATAAAATAAATAGTTATATAGTGATTATGATTTTCATATAATATCAATAGACATATTTTATTTGGTCAAAATATAAAATGATAACAAACATACAACTCTGTTATAAATGTTCTGATAGCAGTTCTATGATATAAGTCCAATTTTATAATTTTATAATTGTAAGAAAACAACAACAAAATGAGTTCAAATAAGTTTTGGTAGAAGTGTGCTGTCTACAGCATGCTTTACTGTTTTCATTATAGTACTGGACGTCCGCTATTTGCCTTACAGGTCTCCGGGCGCTGGGACGTTGACCTGACCACCGTGCCCAACCTTTACTATCTTAAATTTAATTAAATACGTAGAGCTGAAAGGTGGAGGAACTCTATGTCAAGGTGTTAACATCGCTTAGACTATCGCTACTGCATTCGTATATAGTAGATCAGTTAACATAGTTTAGACAGTAAATTCGATAGTATCCTAGGAAATCCCTTTCGATCCTTATGCATGGGGCAGCGTGATGTGGGGGGTCTACGTCTCTAGTATGTAAAAATGAATTATCTATATATATAAAAAGCAATTCCTACTCACTGACTGACATATCAAAGCACAGCCGAAACTACTGCACCTAGAAACTTGAAATTTGGTACAGG